>CM033641.1:242034254-242232668 GCA_019512145.1 Engystomops pustulosus
ATTTTTTGGAGGACCAGTACCTGCTCCTTGGTTGAAAACTTTTGGACTGACCACATGCAAGCAATCTTCAATCTATGTTAATTTTTATGGAGGCCAAGCTACATGTCTCTGCGTTTGAAATTCGTTTTGTGGACTGCACATACAAGCACGCAATTATGTAATTTTTACTGAGGACCAAGCTACTGACTCCTCTGGTTGAAAACTTTTTTGGACTGCCACGAATACAGGCACTATCCAAATTAAATTCGCCTAGCAGGCCTCCACACGTCGTATTTTTAACTGCCTACCACACGTTGTCTCACATTGATAGCCTCAAGGTAATTGCATAGCTGCCTCCAAAAGAGGTCATATAGCTGCCTTACATACGTACTATGGTCCCTTATCAAAACGAGCTGTGTAGGCAGAAATTTTGGATGGTTTCATGGGCTTCGCATGTTAACTTGTCGCCACCCTGCTGTGTAATCCACAAAATATACTGGCAAACTTTTATCAGTTTACCCAATATTTGCAGGCTTACTTGCTCACCTCCTTTGGTCCTCTCTGCCACCCATTGGTTTTAGCACTGGTCCATGTTGGGGTTATGTTGCCAAAGACCATCTTCTAGCCGCGAGCGCTGCGCTTTGCATAGTCCCTCTAGTGGTACAGGGCAATTATTGGGGTTTTAGATGCTACTAGATCATTCGGTCACTTCTGTCAGTGCCATGCGTTGCACATACTTTGGCATTAATGGTGCGAGTAAGCAGCTAGAGGCATCATGCATGTGCCCCTGCTGTTCCTGTCCATTTCCGTGGTTGTCCATCTCTTTTGAGGTTCCCCAGGTGCTTGGCCAAGCTTCCTGTGCAGATCCTGGTCCCCTTGAAAATGCTCGAGATCTCCATTGATTCATATGGGAGCTCGTTATTCGAGACGAGCACTCGCAGGCATCGGAAAAGTTGTTCGAAGAACGAGTACGAGCATTTTAGTGCTCGCTCATCTTATTTGTTACCCTCATATAAGTCACAAATGAAAATAATTCTAAAATTTTCAGAAAGAATGAACTACGCAAGACATTCCAAAAGATATTGATTTTACCAAATTACCAATATGTGAGTAACAATGCCCGTTTCGTTCAATTTTATTTTAAAGTGCTGTGACAAAAATATTCTTTCCAGTGGTGAAAGAGGGAGGAGATATTCCTCCTCTGTGTCTGCCTATGCGTGATTCAAATTCACTACTGCCCACAGTTCCATGATAACCTGTGTTCTCTCTTAAGTAATTTAAATGATAACATGCACAGTGTACATCAGGATGTATATAGGACCAGCCGGCAGCTTTCATCTACTGGGTGGAGACTTAAATAGCATTAGAAATTATAATCCAACAATTACATGGAAGGCACATGTGCTGTGCTGTTCGAGCACTAAGGGTTAATAACTTCTCTGCATTACAGGAAAGCGTGAGTACAAAGTGGGAAGGACATGTATCGGAAACCAATCTACCTTATTCATAGTATATAGACGAAAATTTCAGTCGCTGTCTATAAGAAAAAACATTTGAGGATGACAGACACACAGAATGAATTATTCTCAAGAATTACTCAAACGGTTCCTAGCAAAAATTCGGATGTACACAAGAACCAGTAGTTGTATCTTACTTTCTTGCTAGGACCCAAAGTCACAAAAGAAATGAATAGCGTTCCAAGATGTAAAGGGAAAGGTTGTCTAAACGCATAGAAAACACTGAGGTGGCATGAAGATTCAAATGCCATTTTCAGGGGTAAAACCAGAGGCAAAAAAAAGCATCAAGCTCTACATATGCCCTTTAGATTACAGGAAACAAGGATTCATCTTGGGCGTAGTCTGAAATCTCGTAGAACCCACATATACATTGGTCAAATAGACAACGCAACTACAACTTGGATGTTTCAGGCCCCAAAGATCATTGCTCTTCAGAAAGAAAGTCTGTCAGATGGTTTGTCCCGTCTTTAAGCATTGAAATGCATAATCCCATGTGGTCAAAAAGGGTGACGCCAATGGAAATAGAGAATGTAGACTTACGGTAATCCTTTTCCTAGTTACCATGATGGCCTATATTTTCTTACAAATATTTCTTTGTAATTAACATATTCATATTATTAGACTTTTTGTTTAGTAACTTCCACCTGTTTATTGGTAAGTAACTGGCGGGGGATGCTGGGGGGAGCTTTAACCTCATCAAACTTCTTTCCTTACGGAGGGTCAAGGTCATCTGAGATGGGCCATCATTGTGAGACTAGTGGAAAAGGATTACCAGTAGTCTAGTGTTGATATTTTTAATTTTAGACATGATAAAGACATACATTGGAGTTCCTTGTGTTAATCCATAATTTATATTTACACCTTAAAACTTATTGAGAAAAACAGTTTTAAATGTTTTTTGTATATGGTGAAAAACATGTCTCGATGGAATGCTATTTTTGGGTCTGTATCGACGGAGGAACATTTAATTAATAATTCATTGTGTTGCTTTTAGATTCGTATTTCTCAAAGGTTTTAAGAAATGTGGATGTGATATTTTTTGCTCAGGGTAAGAAACAGACACGTGCATGTGACAGAAAAAGAATCATTCTAACCTGTGTGAACCTGGCTTCTTTTGTACAGCATCTCTTACATCTGCAGAGCAAAAGAAGGAAATATGTGAATCGGTAAGTTCGAATACAACACTTCATAACAGAAATGTTTCAAGGAATTTTGTGTCATTGGATGTCTAAGCGGTTGACATAAGGACACAGTGTGTAACCTAGATATTAGTGAATAATAATAATGAATAATAATAATAATCATCATGAAACACGTCAGGAATTTAGATTGTATTGCACCCACCACAATATCTGGGTGTTAGCTATTGGAAGTTTCTTATACTTGTTCATTGCGCAGGGCAAACCCTGGGTAGCAAGTAAAATTATTCCACAATCAGCGACATAATAAAATCAGGCTTTATTCTTATCATAGTAAAAAAGGTTCATAGCAATAAGCATTCCCCCATACAAGAAACATTTCGAATGACAACTGTCATGACGAGTGGCAACAGACAAAATGGTGCGCTGTTAGTAGGGGAACCTGGCTGAAACACTATGTACCTTTTTTTTAAACTATGAATAAATAAAAGCCTCTGATTTTATATCTGGCTCGAGATTAGGAAAAACCTTTTGTTAGGAAAGTCGTGGGATTACTGTATGCTGCTTTGAACTGATATGGGAGCAGTGTGGTTTGGGGGTTAACAAGGTTGCCATCCATTAATATATATTTGGGTACCCCTTGCAATGGGTCCTTGTTGCTTGTGTTTTAATTTTACTTGCCACTTTTCCAGTTGTCACCTTTCAGACCTTCCAGAAATTCTTAGTTCACGGGCTGCAACTTTGTCAGATTGTCAGTTCTTTGTAGGCAAAACGGCTGGACAGGTATTAGACAGTGTCTGTGCTGCAATTATGTCTCACGGACATTTGTGGTGCATTGGCTGTCTACAAGTAACCAACAATTAGGGGGGGTTCCGTGGGTCGTCAATGATTCAGGACCAATTACGTATTTACATTCAAATTGTGTTGAGGCCTATGTTAAACGTGCAGCCCAAAAAAATGGGGAATTACTGTCGGCCAGTGCGGGGAGTGAACACTTAGATTTCTGGTGCACAATCTTAGTGAATGCCACAACAACAGCAAACAGCTTTTAGTGGAACTCTAGTGATCTGCAACTAAATGGCCCCCAAAACCTCCCAAGTAGCACAAACCAACTTAGTTCTGTTCCCAATTACAAGCACTAGAAGACAACTTACCCTCCATCCTTAAACACAACCCAGACCACCGCCCTTAGCAATATAAAAAATAATTTTCAAAACCTCCTCTGGTAATAGATTCACACTCTTGTATTACATCCTCCCCTACCTACCAAGCATTCACACCAAACATGGTTCTCCACGACCATCTCATCTATGAGATGTCTTGCTGAGCCTTACCCCCGCTTTGTAAAATGCACATGTATTTGTGTCCAATTTCACGCTCTGTTGTGAGTAGTGTCATTTATAAACTGGGCTCAGAGATTCAAGCGTCATTTGCTCGATATGATACGGGGCAAAACATTGTGTGACTGAATCTGCAGTAGAAATGAGAGTGTGCAGTTGCCCCACTCTCTGGTGTGGAGGAATCATACTAGTAGTAAGTGAGGGGAGAGATTAACAAATATCTTACTTATATATAATATATCTTTAATTATATATATATATATATATATATCATTATTTATCTCTATACTTTAATCGTGGACACTTGGTTTAGTTTGACAATGCAGAAAAATACTCAATCTTGTCTCCATCACCTTACATTGATGGGATATTCAGATGGGACAATGTGTACCATGAATTATCTACTCCTCCCATACTAAAAGCCATTTACAATGTACATAATATGGTATTTTTCACCCATCAGGAGTCCATATGTAGGAAAAGCAATAGAAAAAAGAAACCTTTAAAGATTCTCTTAGTGTAAACTTTTTAAAAGTTACTTCCAAAACCAGAACCAAGGTATAGGACAAACAAAACAAGTCTAATGCATTATGATATTTTGTTTTTAAATTCTCCTTGTTAAAAAATGTGATGTTATCCTAAAAGCTTTCATGATATAATTAAAAAACAACCTGCTGTTTATTCCATCTCTTAGAGGTTGTTATTAGTGGCATTACTTATATGCTGGCTTTAGGTGTAACTGTCATGCGCTTCCAAACAAACTATAGGACATCAATATTTGCAGCCGTGAGCAAAAGCAAATTCGAATGCACAGTGTATTAAAAAACATAAGACTGGCTCTGACCTTAGAATTTTTACAAATTTAAAAAGGTTTTTGTTCCCCTTGTGTGACATTAAATAAAATGGTTAAAGAAAATAGAGTATTGACAGGTCCTTATTTTAAAGACCATCCACAATTTGAGAAGTATGTTAGCCGGATACTCTATAAATGTGATTTCAAATATCAATGTCATATACGATAACAACAAGAGATATTGATTAAGAGAAGCTCACTTTGCCTTTAAACCCTTTCAGCATGTGGACATTCCTGTATGTCCGTTGCGGTAAGGGCATATGAAGAGGATCCATTGCGTGAGCTCCATGGATATATATATGGGTATCTAGGTGATAATAATATACTCCTCCACAGTTTGTTTGTTTTATATTCTTTGATTTTTCCTTTCTTTGTGTGTTTTTATTTTGCCAGGAAAGCAGGAAGAGGCGCCTGGCAGTTTGGTAAAACTCCAGGCGAGTCTATGTTTGATCAGAGGAGCATGGTCTTCATTAATGTAGGAGAATTGAACACGTTGGCCCGAGATGGTCCGGAAGTGGGGAATGGAAAGAACCCAGACTTTAGTTTTTCCCTCCAAATTTAGAAAAGAGGGAATATCCATAAGCTGTCCAACTGGGGAATAATTCATAATTATGGGTCTCCAGTTACACAGGACAGTTATGGAGCCCCCCCTTTCCCCACCCCCATCCTCCCTCCCCCTACTGAGACACACTCCTGGAGCGAAAATCAGAATGTTAGCACAGAGGAAAGGCAGCCAACAGCCAAAACACCCCTGATATTAGGCTAGACACCCGAGTTTGGGTTGTGTGTTGATGGGAATAACGTACCCATTTGGTTGGAAGCCGTGGCACAATGTGCCAATCTTCCAATCAAAGTTATGGGGTTTTGATAAAACCACCAAGACCACAAAGAGTACCTCATCGATGGAGGGGGATAGAAGAAACTCGCCATCACAGTGACATCACAGCCGGGGTGGGGGTCAAAAAATACACTGGGTTTAAATTAATGAAGCGAGCCAAATGATGTGGTTCAGTCTGAGTGACTCTATGGACAATAAGAAGGACGGACGGGTCTACCCTGTCAGGGCCAAAGAATTTTTTTTCCTCTTCCACTAGCAAGAATTATTTTTTGTTTCCCTTTCCCTTCAGTGTTTGTAAGTATTGTATGTATATTGTTTTTTTATCTTTTTTTTATTTATCTGACAATTTAATTCTTTGAGTGTACTGCATTTTTATGTAAATTAAAAAACTTTTAATAAGCCTTTTGTAGCCTAAAAGAATCTAAGTCTCTGAAGGGAATCACGTTACCAGAGTCATTGTTGCATAGTCATGTAGTAAGCGATTGCATGTTCTGTGTGATTTATAATTGTAAATCATGCTAAGTAGTGCAGTGCTGGTAATCATCAGGGTGCATGTTGTGTGGTTGAGGTGCCTACGGCCTTCTTGCGTAAGTAATCGTGAGGTGGTGGCAGTGCGGATTGGGGGGCTTGAAATTCTGTGGAGTAAATTAGCGTTAGGACGCCATTAATAATAATATAATATAATAATTCTTACTTTATATAGACCATCAAATTCCGTAGCGCTTTACAAATCATAGGGGACATATACAACTATATTACATTACAAAGAACAAAAAGTCATATGGAACAATAGGAGTGAGGGCCTGCTCACAAGAGCTACAGCATGAGGATGAGGGGGTGACACAAGAGGTCGTATAATGGCTCAGCGCATTCTTTATAAGGGAACAATATAAAATATTTAATAAATAATTTACTAAACAACGTGTTGCTGCTTGAACCAGCCATCAGCCGCCATATATTTACAGGGTCTATGTGAAAAAGACTGAGAGAGACTGGAGCTTGGTATATATCAGCTGTTTACCGGACAACAGATGGGACATGGATGGATTAGTAAAGGGAGAGTTGACATTTCAAGCAGTTAGCAAGTGTGATAGGCTTGCATAAAGAGATGGGTTTTAAGAGAGCACGTTTGAGCAGCTTGGGGTGGGTATTAGTCTCAGAGTCTGGGAAGGGCATTCCAGAGAATTGGTGCAACTCGGGAGAGTCCTTGGATAGTGAATGGGAGGTTGCATTAAGGTAGAGATTAATCTAATGTCACTGGCAGAACGAAGAGCACAGGAAGGGCGATAGACTGACGATGGAGAAGAGAGATAGGGAGGTTCAGCATTATTCAGAGCTTTGTGGATGAGGTATATTTTTAAGTGAATACGGAAGGAGAACAGGTAGCCAGTGCAGTGTTGCACAAACTGGAGGCATCGTGTATTTGTAGAGGTTTGACTGAAAGACCAGCCTGGCTGCTGTATTAAGAATAGATTGTAGAGGAGGAGAGTTTTTATTGAGGGTAAGGGACTGGTCCTGATTAGTAGGGAGTTACCATAGTCTAGTCAGAGAATAAGGGCAACACTTAGCATTTTAGAAGTTTCCAAATGTCAGAAACGGGCCGGATTTCTGAGATGTTTCTGAGATGCTCCGGCAAGAGCGAGCAGAGATTGAATATATGGCAAAAAGGAGAGTTCAGAGTCCAGCACAACCCAAAAGACAGCGGGGCCTGCTGCCTCGGTGCTAATTAGTGATCCACAGCCGAGACTGGAAGAGGCTCGGGGTGTGTGGTTAGTAGATGGTGGAAAGACAAGAAGTATCTAGTTTAGAAAGATAGTTTTCAGAGAGAAGGATCTGATGTTAGAGACAGCAGAGAGACGTTTCACTATTGTTGGCTTACGGCAGGGGATGTGTTGACTGCCAGAAGTATATAGCTGAGCTGTAATCAGCATAAATGATAATGGAAACCAAATCTTGCTGATGGTTTGTCCAATGGGCAGTTATAGAGAGAGAAGGAAAGGACCTAGGACTGATCCATCTTAGGAACCCCGACACTGAGAGGAGATAGTAGGAAGAAAGATCCAGGAAAAGGAGAACACGGAAGTCGCGGTCAGTAGAGATACGAAGGAACACCACGAGAGGCAGTGTCCTATTAGGCCGAAGTGATGGAGTGTAAGCATTCCTATGGGGAGTCTGGTGGTCCACAGATCAAACTCTGCCGATAGATCCAGGAGATGAGGAGAGAAGCATAGCCTATTAGGATTTTGCAGCTGAGGAGATCATGGAGAACTTTAGAAAGAGCAGTTTTAGTGGATACATATAGGGAAACCAGGATTGTAGGGGGCTCACAGGAGGGATTAGTCTGAGAGATAGCGGTTACGTCGAGAATAGACCAAGCGGATTCCGATTGGAGATGTTGGCGAGATGAAAGGGAGGATTAGAAACTGGTTCGGTAGTTTTAGTAGCATTGGATGGGTCCAGTGAAGGTTTCTTTAGGATAAGGGGCAACAATGCATGCGTGTGAAAGAAGAAGGGGAACGAACCAGAAATCACCGAGAAGATGCGAAGATTGAAATTTTAGAGGTGAGAGGATGCTGGGGAGGAGAGAGACTGTACCAGATGTGAGGGGATGGGGTCACTGATGCAGGTAGTGGGGCGAGCAGAGGACAAAGGAGCCTAGACACTTCTCTTCTCTGTGACTGGCTCAAAGAGGATAGTGAAAAAGATAAGGTACCGAGGGGAAGGGGATTGGTGGCGGTGAGTGATTGAGGCAATATTCCTGCGGTATAATCAATTTGTCTAAAATAGGTGCCAGCATCTTCAGCCCCAAGGTCTGTGACAGGTGGCTGACATTGGTGTTAGTAAGAGTTGAGAGTATCAAGAGCCCTTTGGGGTTGTTAAGAGAGAGAGAGAGGATATGAGATTAGTAAAATAGACCTGTTAGCAAGGTGAGAAGGCAGAGTTATAAGTTTTTAGCATAAATTTGAAGTGAAGAAAGTCTGCAGATGTGCGCGATTTTCTCCACAGTGCTCAGCGATCGGAGCACTGCCAAGGAAACGGTTGTTCAGTGTGCCAAGGTTGCCTGCGTGTGTGTTGAAAATTTCGGATAGAGGTAGTGGCATCTCATCTAGTGCGCTTCTGACAGTGTGATTATAATGGTTAGTAGCCAGGTTTGACAGGTGAAGAGGAGATGGGGGGACGTGCAGTCTGTAAGTTTTCTGTGAGTTGGTTGGTTAGTATCTATTGACGTGGGTTCCGGTATGAATGATGGGTGGAAGGATTCTGAGGATGCGAAGGATTAGTGAAAGTAAAAGAAAGGGATTTGGTCTGAAAGTGGAAAGGAAGAATTGGTAAAAATCAGATAGTGAAGATGGTCGGGAGAAAGACCAAATCGAGGATGTTTCCCTCACTATGTGTGGGGGAAACGCAGAGTTGTGAAAGACCGAGAGAAGTAGTTAGTGCTAAGAGGAGAGGCAGGAGGGGAAATGGGAGTGTTAACAGGGATGTTGAAGTATCCCATGATGATGGTTGGAATGTCACAGGATAGAAAGTGGAGAGCCAAGAGGCAAAGTTGGTCAAGGGAATGATTAGGGTGAGCCAGGAGACGGTATACTACAGCCACACGAAGAGAGAATGGGCGAAAAGTCTATGAGAGGTGGGACCTCAAAAGATGGGAAAGTAAGAGAGGGTACAGGAGGAATGACGGAAGAAAGTAGCATTGTGGAGGAGGAAGTATGCCTACCCCAACCTCCCTGCCTATCTCTGGTCTGGAGCAGGAGAAAAGTGTAACCGCCATAAGACAATGTGCAACGGAGGCGGAGTCATCCTGCTGGATCCATGTTTCCGTAATGGCAAGCATGTCAAAAGACTTAGAAAGAAAGAGGTCATGAACGGATCTACGTTTACTACCCACAGAGTGGGCGTTCCATAGGGCACATTTAAAAGGGGTTACGGGTTGAGAAGGAGAAGAGGGGATACACTGAATCTTTATAAGGTTAGCAGGGTTTCTGTGTGAAGTGTTAAAATAAGCAGAAGGTGGGCCTGGGTTAGGAGAGATGTCCCCTGCAGCAAGCAGAAGGAGAATGAGAAGAGACAAAAGATGCTTCAGAGATTTATAAGAAGTTATTTCTTGCTTCACAGCAGAAGACTGTGATAAGTTAGTCTGGTTACATAACGTATAGAGTGTATGAGTGGTAAAGAAAGGTGAGTGACGAAGGGAGGCATTGATATGGATAGTTGGTACTGGTGGAATAGATGGACGGTGGGCAAGTAAAACAACCATAGCAAACAGAGAGAAAATGGAAAACATTTTGAGACAAACATAATTGTTCATTTTTCTCTGCCATCTTACCTGTCTCCTGCCCTGTCTAACTGCAATGTCAAACTGCAGTTTCATACTTCTCAGAATATTATTATACTTAGCAGAATATTATGCTTCCATTTTGTTGAAGTGGACGGAGCTTAAGTGCTAAATTCTGGGACCCCATAGAGTAGGTATCCCCGTGTGAACTCCGGTGAGTCGGGTTCGTGACACCTAGTATCCTAGGGGGTGTAAAAATGCAGTTAATACAAATGTTTATGAAAATAATAAGTGATCAAAAAATTGTACAGTCCACAAAATGGTAACAATGAAAATATCATCTTGGTTTGTTTCTTCTTTATATCTCTGAGCTCTGCTGAATAGGGTGAGCTGCAGCAGCAGAGTTATGACTCATACTTCTAACTCTTCCTGTTTCTGTCAGTGTGGACAGACTGTGAGAGAAGAGAGACGTAGAGGGTGATGCTGAGCCAGAGAAGGCAGCTGTGTGTATATGCAAAGGGTAGCAGGGCATAACAGGGAAAGGTTGCGGCTTTCAAAGGAGGCAAAGACACAGGAACAAATACGTGCAGAGACCTGTCTAGTAAAAGAGATTTATTGAAAAGTGGCCAACCCCTTTAGTGTGGATGTTTTTCACATCTTTATTTTATCTGAAATTTCCACAGATGAAATACTTATCCTTTATTTCCAATGGGCTATTCGCTAGAACTTATTTTAAAAGGGGACCTCAAGATTCACAATTTCTTACTTATTTGCAGATCACATACTTCCATAGAAGTCAGCAGGGGAGATTAAATATGCTTTCTAAATCCCATGTTTTAATGCCCCCGCTACTCAGGCTTGGTGCATTCACTATAGCTAAATTCTTGGAGCCAGAGGGGAAATTTTAACATTGGTGCTTAAAATGTCAGTCTCAATAAACTTCCACCAATAGACTTGCAGTATTTATTTTTCTCAAATAGTGCGGGGACAACAGTTGTATTTTTCATCTAATTTTTGAAAGCCATTAGGTATTTTTTGCAGCAATAAATAAAACAATTTTAGAATGCGCATAGATGCGAAAACAAAACTGATGTGGATTCAACGTGGACTGCAAACAGATTTTGGGGGGACAGGCAATATAAATGTCTGTGTTAATGAGTCCTCAAGTGTGTGGTGCTGAAAACGAGTGCAGATGATCCAATAAACAGGTGAAGTTATTTTGGAGGGATTATTTTTGCATTTATGTTTTAGTACCTCTGTCTTTACATATCTAGATAGATTAATTTTATCTCACATATCTCTACATTTTTCATTCTCATTTCAGGCACATCCTCTTTGCATCACAGTATTTATTTTATATAAACTGAGCAGTGCAATTTGATAGCCAAGGTATTAATAGGAACATTTCTTGTCCCTGTGCACAGATAATGGTCAGAATATGCATGTGCCATTTCACAGCATCAGAAAATTATGGCGCTGAGTAGATCAGCAGAGTTAGGGCAGTTTCACACTGATGTGGTCAGTCCACAAATTAAGGACCAATCACACTGCTGGGGAGAGGACTCTTTGCATTATAGTGTTATTTGATCCATAGAGTCCCTCCTTCCCTGATGTAGTCATGATTTTTGAGCAATAACAATAATATCACTGAACCTTTTCCTCCCCGACATCTGACATGACGGTCTGCTCATGTTGACTGATAACAGACAGTGTAGACTCTGTCCTCCCCTTTTATACCCACAAAAACAGTGCAGACTACTAACAGAGGAAAGAGAGTACATATAGTAAGCTGCTGGAAAGAGGAGTGGAAACGGCTGCCTGACAGGACACACAAAATCATTCTACTGGCCAGGCTGAGCAGAGAGTGAGGAGGAACATGGGAGAGGAAGACACAGAGGTTGCATAGTGGAGACTCATTTGCAAACCCTGGCCAACTCCTTTAAATGACAGTAGCACATGGGCATCACCATTTTAGCTAAGGTTATCACACTCCACAATATCATCAGATTGGCTCGAGGGCTGATAGGTTGCTAAATTAAATAAAAAATCTAAAAGTAAAAAGTAAAATGAATGTGAATGGACAAATAAAGTTGGGGTTAATCCTCTTGAGTGCGAAAACTACTAGACCTAAAATCTTCTTACATGACATCAGCTTTGTTTCCTTATAACTACTTTTGCAATTCTATCAACCACATAGACATTTTTTTCAGCTTGGATTTTGCTTATTGAATAAAAACAAGACCAGATGGAAAAGTCTATGTGTTAGGAAACCCTAACATAGCAGCCAGCAACAGAAAACAGGTAAATACGGTCTCCTCTGCACGTCACTGTTGAGTTAAGGATGTATGGATGGGCTGAATAATGCACCAAACACTTGGCACACCCGTAATTGGTTCTGGCACTGATTGCAGGTGTTAACCATTCAAGTTGCGCATATAAAGCCAGCGATCAGTTGCTATTACTGCAGAGAAATTAATACATCACAGTATAATGCAATACAGTAGGATTATGATGTATCATATTACCTATCATGGCCTAAAAAATAGGAAAAATAAATTAACAACTGAGTTCTCCTCTATCCACATAGTGGGGGTAATTTACTAAGGGCCCGAGTCGCGTTTTTCCGACGGGTTACCCGAATATTTCCGAATTGCCCCGATTTTCCCTGAATTGCCCTGGGATTTTGGCGCACGCAATCGGATTGTGGCGCATCGGCGCCGGCATGCACGCGACGGAAATCGGGGGGTGTGGCCGTAAAAAAACCCGACGGATTCGGAAAAACTGCCATATTTTAAAAAAAAAGTGTCGCTTGACATGCTCTTACCTGCACCCAGCGGAGGACGGTAAACTTCAGTGCACTCCGACGAACTTCAGCGCAGCAGCGACACCTGGTGGACATCGGGGGAACTGCCTTAGTGAATCCCGGCCGGACCCGAATCCTCCGCAGAGAATGCGCCGTTGGATCGCGAATGGACCGGGTAAGTAAATCTGCCCCAGTGTGTCTTAGGTGGTGTTAATTTTAGTTTGGGTTATTTGTGTGTAAATTGTGGCTATCCCTGTCCAGCAAAGGTTACTAGAGTGATGAATGACCTATCCAGTCTGCTGCTGGACATGTGGACAGGGACTTCTTTGTATAACTGGACAGTTCTATTGCTCCTTTCTGGTTCTATTATTCTTCTGACACTTGTTATCTATTTCCCTTGATAGTGCTTGTGCTATATTGCCACTGTCTAAAATCTTCAGGCAAATGTGGTGCCAATATATAAAAAGGGCTCTAGAACTTCGCCAGGCAATTACAGGCCTGTAAGCTTAACTTTCATTGTTGGGAAAATATTGGAAGGGTTAGTAAAAGACTATATACTGGAGTATGTGACATCAAATAGTATAATAAGTGATAGCCAGCATGGGTTTACTAAGAATAGAAGTTGTCAGACTAACCTGATCTGCTTCTATGAAGAGGTGAGCAGATGCCTGGATGGAGGAGCTGCTGTGGATATTGTTTTCTTGGACTTTGCAAAGGCATTTGACACTGTCCCTCATAGATGCCTGATGCGTAAAATAAGGTCTATTGGTTTGCCAGGAATCATTTGCAATTGGATTGAAAACTGGCTGAGGGATCGTATCCAGAGAGTTGTGGACAACGATTCTTACTCAGAATGGTCACTAGTTATGAGTGGTTTACCGAAGGGTTCTGTGCTTGGTCCACTACTATATAATATATTTATTAATGATATAGAGGTAGGAATTAATAGCTGTGTCTATTTTTGCAGATGACACCATGCTGTATAGTGTAATACAGTCTTTGGAGGATGTTCATAGGCTGCAGGGTGACTTGGTCCTGAACTTGGCAAATGAGGTTCAATGTGGATAAATGTAAGGATAAACCTGGGGGCTAATAATCCAAAGGCAAAATATGTCCTTGGGGGGGTAAATCTGGGATAGTCCCTTGCTGGGAAGGAGCTGGGGGTACTAGTAGATCATAAATTCTATAATAACATGCAATGGCAAACAGCTTCCTCTAAAGCCAGTAGGCTCTTGTCATGTATAAAAGGTGGTATGAACTCTCAGGATAGGGATGTAAAATTACCACTGTACATTGGTTCGGCCTCACCTGGAATATGCAGTCCAGTTCTTGGCACCGGTCAATAAAAAGGATGCCCTGGAGCTGCAGAGGGTTCAACCTAGAGCCACAAAAATTATAAGGGGTATGGAGGGTCTCAGTTATGAAGAAAGATTAAAACAACTAGATTTATTTAGTCTTGAAAAGAGAGGACAACCATGAGATGACTACATGATTAATTTATAAAAATATATGAATGGTCCATACAAAAAATATGGTAGCAAGTTGTTTCAGATTAAATCAAGTCAAAAGACAAAGGGGCACTTTCTCCATCTGGAGAAATCAAGGTTTAATCACCAGAGGCGACAGGGCGTTTTTAATATGAGAACTGTCCATCTGTGGAATAGCCTGCCTCAGGCACTGGTCACAGCAGCAACAGCAGATAGCTTCAAGAAGGGTCTAGATGCCTTTTTACACCTAAATAACATTGATGGTTATGTTATATAGAATTGTTTCCCCTAAATCCCTTCCTCATCCAATCCCTTCCCTTCCTTGGTTGAACTTGATGGACATATGTCTTTTTTTCAACCATATAAACTATAAACTATGAAATATATTGTTTTACGATTCTGTGTTTTTGCCGCCATCTGTATCTGATGCCTGTCCCTCTTTATTTGGTCACACCTTGGTGCAGGTGTAGCCACACCCCTCTCACATGGCAAAGGGGGCAGGATTAGTTGAGATTTCAAAAGGAGCATGCCAACAGCTACTCAAACACCACCTAGAATGCTGTCCAAAACAGTTTCAAGCTGAGGTCTCACAGAATCTGCTACTATTCATTACTATTCATTACTAAGGCTATTTGTTTTTATTACCTTCTTATTTTATAACTGTTTGTATATATCGCATGTTTTGAAACCTTTTCATCTGACAATTTTATGTTTTTTATGTGTTCACTGTACTTTTATATATTAAATTTTAAAACTTAATAAGTCTCTGTTTGTAGCCTTAAAGGGGTATTCACACAAATTCAAGATTCTTAAATATACTAAGGATAACAATATAATACATTTTCTAATTCAGTGTCATGGACAAACCCCTTTAAAGAGCCTAAGTTTCTGAAGAGATAGCGTTACCAGAATTTGATTTTAGTAAAAGTATTAAGAATTGTTAAATTGGGTTTCCAACTTGTTGAGGGATTTATGTAGTCAGTCCTATTTGTCTTATTAATATTTATTATTAATTTAAAGATAGGTGGTGGCAGTGAGGAAATTAAGTGAACGTCAGGACTAGGAAAGTAAATTTAGATTAAAGGCGCCATCTTTTGTAGGTGGGCAGGGCTTTATGAGCTAATTATGAGACTCTCAGGGATAGGTGCAGCCCATCACATAACTCAAGGGTGGGAGGTTTATTACAAATCCTATTTAAATTTGGAGTCTCCATGATTGTTCTCAACCAAAAGTAAAAAAAAGAGCCTGCTAAATAAATACACTTTCTTATTACCTTTTTCATTTCACTTTCTCATAAATGTACAGCTACTCGTCTGTTGAAATAACAGAACCGAAGCCAAACTAGACTCAATATTGGGTTATTTTAAGTCTATTAGTATCTGTTATTATACAGCTGATGGTGCCATTCCTGCAATACCACACATGATTTCATTGCTTCTTAGGTTCTACACTTCACTCCTCCAGCGGCAATCAGTGTTTGACAAACGTTACACATTATTATAGCCGCAAAACTTAAAATAAAAAACCACAGGCAATTTATCCTTGAAGTGCCAAACAGTGGCGTACCGACCGCTAGGCAGCGGAGTACACGTCGGCCGCACTGGGCCCACGTTGTGAGGTGAAGTGAACGCGCGTGCTCACACACCGCCTACTTCTCTTCCTCGTCCTCACAGGAAAATACGCACACTCCAGCCTTATGTTTTGGGAAGATAAACAGGTCTATTCTATTTCACCCATGTATTGTAGAACCAGCCACCCCTGTTACTAGCGGTCTGGTATCGCAATGAGCGTATCTATTGGGACGTATATCAAGTCCGCTAAACTTCGACATGATTGATCTTTTTGTACCCATTACCTTTTGGCCTTGTCTGGTCTGCTCTTCTAAGTTAAATTGCACTTTTCTCAACTGACAGGACAGTGTCATTTACTGTCGCATGCGAAACCAATATTGGGCACCGAGCTTTATAGCAAGTATTAAGAGGCCACCTTCACACTTTTGGAGGAAGGGGGGTGGGGGATGGGGCTTGTAATTTCCGACTAGCTGGCTGCTCCCAACTCAGGCATGAACCGAGGGATAAAACAAAAGGAGAAAAAAAAACCATCTGCTTGGCCATCTGTGAGTGCTGTGATGCATCTTTCCTCCTGCTTCAAGGACTAGTCGCCGATCCAAATAAAAAGTGCCCCTTTTAAACCTCTTTTCAAGTCAGTGGCCAACTGTGACGCCTGGCGTTCAGTTTAAAGTGAAGCAACGGGGTCTACCTGAGACTATCAGTGAAGAATAGTTGGACAGTGTCATGATCTATCATTGGAGGAACACATGGAGAACCTCCTCTGCTGCTCGTTGTATTACGGCACCAGACATTCATGTCTCTTCCAGGAGGGGGTTTTGTCACAGGAAGCTCCATATTTGCAAGTTAGGGTCCAAATTTCCCCCTCCTTCTGGTCAACAATATAATAGTTTGTAGACTTGATATTTCAATTCTATATTCAAAAGTATAAACAACATACAAATGTGGCACCTCAGAGAAGTATAGCACATCAATAAATATCAACAGTAGTTTAAAAGTAGTAACATATGATAGATCACATCAACACTGAGATCAGACACTAGAACCGGAGTGTAGATAATACGCACTATAAACCTTTACCTCACAAAAAACCGGAACAAAATGTCGACGACAGGGAACTATCCGTATTTTATACAACAAAACTGCCATTGGCAACAAACTACCCAAGTCGATGAAGAGTCAAATGAAATTAAACGATGATTTTTATTATTTTTAACCATAAAATAGCAAAGTTCTGTGCTACACGGGGATGTGTTTAAAAAACAGCTGTAGAGATTGTCCCCCAGTATTAGTCAATGATCTTATAGTAGGAGCCTGCGGATGGTGTGAATGATTTGGATCGGTGAAACTTAAAAGGGCTAGTCATCAATAAAAGGTCACATGTCTAGTTACTACTAGAAGCACTGACAGCGCCACAAGGCCAAGACGGGTGCTGGCACTAAAATGGTACCGGGATCAAAATGTCACCCATATTAAGTTATCAACATAACGGGCCACACCTAGAGATGTGTGTACAAAAAAATCAGGTCGGGTCTCGTGCGCAGGGGTCTCGCGCAATACCCAGAGCTGCTGTGAAACATGGGGCTACGTGTATTCCTGTAAAGCTTTAGCTAATTGTCAGAACTGCAATATGTACAGGGGGATAAGACAAATCTACCGATAAACAGTGTATAGTATCATCTCACCGTCGTAACTAGCCCTATACCCCGATTTACAAACACTGTCCTGACTTCATTTAATCACACTAACAATCCCCTTTATAGATATAATATTTTTCACTGGGTACTCGGCTAACATACTGGAAAGCACCTAGTACAAACTGCTAGTTATAAAGGTTCTAACATTCGCCCCCTGGAGGGCTACAGCGACTGGTATCGGATTTTCGTACTAAACACACACTTTGTTTGTATTTGGTGGTTGACCTTGGTAATATAGTCAGCACCTCTAGACAAATCGCTCAGTGAGGTAATAAGTTATTTACTTTTTTTTGTTTTATTGAGATTTAGCCCTATCCAAGTGTTTCATTTCCCACCATCCATGCCTCTGTACTATTATAAGTCATTAACAAGTTCCTGGTTTGTACTCGTCCAGCTGACTATAACTGTGGGCCGATAATTCTCTCACAACGTGTTTGGGTAGGAATGATTGGAGTTTTAAACAATGAGGCTCTGAGAGCATGCACCAACAGGCAAAACGCTATATTATATTATGGGTAGTTAAAATAATAAAAAGCAACGTTTTAATCATTTCATTGTGTGTTGGAATGGGTATTTTTCGTCTGCCATGAGCATTTTTGGTGCTGAATTATACTCCAAGAGGTCACTAATTCATCCCTGGTCACTGTGAACCCGCGAAACACCAACTTGTCCAGTCACCATTACAACATCCACCTTTGCTGGTGTCCCAGAGACATTGAAAAGCTTGGCAAAGCATAGGGCAGGAAGATTAGCAATCAAGTTACGGCATGAGGAATTGCTTGTGTGTGGCAAATACCAAAGTTGATGGGTGGGGGGGAGGATTAGTGGAATTGCATTTTGGGGCATATCGGAGAGGGAAATTCTCCTAAAAGGTTTGCCATCACGGTAGAAAGAAAGCACAAGGACGCCAGACATTTGGCAAAAAATAGCCGAAATTTTAATTCACCGGGGGTTGATCAGAGTAGCACAACACCTTCAAAGAGCTCATCATTAGACATATTGAGGGCAAAGTCTTGCCTGGGTTTACTTTCCATTTATAGCAAGTCTATTCTAACCTCAATTGGACACCCGCATGACCTTCGTTTTACAAAATTATATGTTCTATTTAGCTCAAGGCAATGCGAACGCATGTGCGCCAATCACAAAACAAAAATTGAAAATTTTTAAACCAAACGAAGCATGAACCGTCAAATACTACAGTAAAAAGAAAGAACTACAAAATATAAAAGTACGAAACAGTATATATTACTAAACTTGCTGACTTTAGATATGATGTCTTTACAACTCTGTTTGGATTGTTTGGTGGAAGATACCTATGTTTTCATTATTTCTATTTATTTGTTGAACAGGAGACCATGATACGCATAATTAATCAAGACAAAACCGATCAATCATTCTCCTTGTAAAGTGCCTTTTCAATCTAATCCTCCTCTGATACGAGGAGTGTAAGAAATACAGTATGACTCTGGGGCCATTACAAATATAGCAAATTGGTCGTGTGCCATTTAAAAACAAAAATCCAAAGGGCACCAAAAGATCATTAATACACTTCGGCGCTGACAAAGCCTAGTCGTGTGTGTAGCCAAAATAATGACGTAAGTGAAATATGTTTGTGCATGGGCATCTCGACAGACTGTCTCAACCATCCTGAACTTTTGAATATTCATGTCAAGCAGGTTAAAATTCTTCAAGGCTGCCATTCATTTGCTATTGTTAAGGCTGAGGAATTATATTTCCATAGACAGACTCCCAATTCTACCTCCCATGATTCTTCATAATGTTTTTCTCCCTAGCCTAGACGAAATTGTTAGTTAAATATATTTGATTTTGTTCACATAAACAGTAGCTACAATTAATTTCCTAATGTGCTTTTGTACTAGCATTCATAGTGTTTAGAGTCATTAGCAAAGGTAAAGATTAGCCGAAATTATTGCAGAGAAATTCAATCAGCTCGATTAATGATCTAATGTAACAAATGGACTTAAAGTTAATACTGTGCTGGTTTTAACATAGTCCCCAAGAATTGTTGGAACTGGTGTAACCATATGTTATTACTAGAATCTCAATGAAGTTGTGTAATTACGACAAAGAGATGTACTGAATATAGGCCAAACCTCACTTATACTAACAAGCTCCCCAGTAAGGCATGTAATCTCTAGTTCAAACAGATAGGACTCTGATGCTTTAAATAGAAGATCAAAAATAAGGATGCATTAAAATGGGATTTTGTATATTTAAATGGTCACTAACTTTCTCATTAAACATTTGCATAACTGAATATCTACTCACAAAAACCCATGATGTACTAAACTATATAATACAACAATAATCAATGTCATCTAGTCGCACAAAATGTAGAGCTTAAATGTTTGATTTTAGTATTTTACAAAAATTTGGCCCAGCTCTAAAGTATCGTTGCGCACTTAACAAAATCACCATGCTTATCCATCTACGATGGCCGCCACTCTGGATAACTCCCAGTCCCAAGATCCTTTAGTTCTCATACCTCTCCTACCTAAACAAAAAACCATCTTTGCTCTGCTCCCCAGTGCTATGTAACCTCTGGGTTGTTTTCTCGCCTTCACTACATTTTCACGCATAGTAATAAATGTGTAACATGCCATCAACCAAAAACACTGGCCATACTGGATAGACTACCAAGCCCACAAATAAAGGACTGATATGATCAGCAGGTGACACCAATAGTCCATCAGGGGCCAGGACAGGCGGTTATAAAGAGAAAAGTGGGACATTTGACCATCTTCCATCTTCTCGCTCCTTGTCGCGTCCGCAACGTACCGCGATGAGGAATTTTATTGTACTGATTAAAGGGCCGGTAGTCATTGTTAATTCCTCATTATAGTGTCATGTCACCAGCATTTTTTTCTCTAAGGGGAGTCAGACCAATTTAATAAGCAAACTAATTACACACAGTCAATAGCTTAGATTTTAAGTACCCCATGGAAATTTGTATCAGGAAGTGTCTGTTCTCTAGGTCCTGAAAGTAACCGCCTTAATAGAAAAAGCAATCAGCGGCGCTAAATACAATAGATCAATACAAGGATACACACCAGCCTGTAGAGGGGAGACACCGCCTGACTTCAAGACTGACATACCACACAGTTACACATGGACCTCTGTTAATGGTAATTTACTACTACATTATCACTGCTATAATCATTTATCAAAGTGTCTGCAATTTAAGCTAAAATTGTTAATCCTGGTCTTATGACAATTGACCAAAGTTTTAAATCCAATCATTAAACACAGAGACCAAAAAAACCTGCTGTGGTCTGGGAGCACTGTAAGTAAAATGATACATTTTTGCAGCTTAACATGGGGCCACTAGATGTACAACTCTTAAGAAGAAACCTAACAGACCCTATCGCGAAATTGATATGTAACTGCCCTGTAATCTGCTGTCAGAAAAAATGTCTCTCTTCCGCTCCTGCATAATATCTAAACATTTTCCCTCTTACACCATGTGACACAACGACTAGCACATCATAAATCTGATGAAATACCTCTGGTGAATTATGCTTAGAACAACTTCGTTAAGCTCACCGCTATTACATTAAGTTTTCGTATCAGTCTCATCCCAAGTGACATTTATCCTGGTCAGGTTATGCTGTATCAAAGTCATCATATCAGCAACCAAACCCTTACATATTCACAAAGCTTTATGAATGCCTAGAGGGAAACTTCTAAAAAAATATGTATACAAGACTACATGTAAAGAACCCTAACCTTTTAACTACTTCACACTGGAAACAGCAAATAGGTTAGCAAGTACTTACTCTAAACAACCTTCAAGAAATTTCTATGGCAGGTGCCAACTCCCAGAACCCCCGTTGATTGACGCTCGTTTTGGACAAGAAGCAAATCTAATTGTGATCTTATGGGCCGTGTTAACCCCTTTGGCAAGGCTAATATCTAGCTTTAAAGAAGCTGTATGGGTACTTTGTTGTGTATAGGGTAAAGATGTGGCCGCTAATAGGTAATCATTCACTCTGTCCGCATTACCAATTCACACCCAAATTTTGCAGCAAGTAATGTGATAGGCCGAAAAATAATTTTGAACGCAGAGGTACATGCATGACCAAGACTTTCATTGGCGACCAAAAGTGGCTTCACAACGCCATAGGGAAGCAAACCTATACCAACAATGAAGAGCAACAAAAAAGAAAAAAATGTGGACACAACAGTAAAAAGAAAACAAAAACCGAGGCGGGGGCTGCGCGGAGGCTTGGACGGACAGAATCATATTCCCACTCCAACTTATTCCCCCACCATATACTGGATGCACTTCACTGCTGCTCGCTTCTAAGCTTGGCTGGAAGCTGACCCCAGTGTTGGTTGCTGTTCTGCCACAGGTCTTAAGATATGCTCTGAAGCTGTGATTGGTTACTATAATGCAATGGTAGAAACCATTTAAATGGTTGAGGTAAATGGATATGGAAGTCCATGAAATCGGGTGAGATTTGTTATGAGGTAAAACTGTTACAGTTTGCCCTGGAAACGCATGTCCAAAAAGGAAACTTGACCTCTGATGTGGTTGCCATTGTCAACTAGAGATTCCTTCTCTATTCACTCAGACGCTTCTGGATATATACCACGGACCGCCCATTAAACATATGAACAAAGACATGGGGGCACATTTAACTAAGGGTCCAAGTCTTTTCTTGTTCAATTACTTTTTTCTTTCCCCCGTGTTTCCCAAATATTTTTCCGATTTGCGCCGAATCTTCCCCCCGTCCGGTTGGCACACCCACGATTGTAATTGTGGACACGTAAACAGTCGGCTCGGCTTTCCCTCGCGGCAGACCATCGGGAGCGGCCTTGGCTGTCGGAAAGCATCCTTCCTACTCTGATATTCCTATAGCAAAAAACTTTTGAGCGAAAATCAATCACATATCTATATCCAACCTTTGCAAAGTTCCTCTTGGACTCCCCCCTTCGGGCGCTAGGGTACTCTGGGGCTTGTTGGGGCACGTTCAGCGGTTACAGCATCGGACTCGGCTCTGGTGGTCCCTGTATGCCGTGCGTTAGTGCCCACTCGTCTAATGTTGGGTAGCCACACCTTATGTGTAAAAGTCAAGACCTGAATCCGCGTCGGGAAACGCGCGCTAAATGCGCAACCGAAACATGAGACCGTTTGTAATAATGACCCCGAACGAGTTAACTGGAAGAAGAGTCAGCGCGACAGTCCATTAAATGAGCTGCCAAGCACAGATAGTTACTGAAAATGAGAGTGACGCAATAAGACAGTGCACGTGGAAGATAATATTTCCTTCTATACCTGCCAGTCACTGGAGGGGTGAGTGTGCCTGGCACAGACAGAGTCGCGGAATCAGAGTTGCCCACAAGACATGTCCCCTGGCGATGTAGAGCTGGCGCGGTAACAGATCACTGAGAATGAGAAAGTACCATAATGACAGAAACGCGCATGCCCCCGGGAATATAGAGTGCCACCTCTGAACCCCAGGTATCCTAACGGTAGAACACAGAAAAAACTTGCCTTAGGCAAAAAAAAAACTCACTAACATAGTCCACTGTTGAATAAGAGATGCCTGCACAGACAAAGTCACTAAAATGAGACTATCCATGTGCCCGAAACGTTCAGCTGAAAGTAAGACTGCTGGTCGCTACATTCACTAAATGTGTAGTGCCATCACCGAGCTAGTCAACTGAAAAATGAACTGTTTCACCAGCGTCATACAGTCAGTGAATACAAAAAGCGGTGTCTGGCTTACAGACAGCCACTAAACATGAGACTGCCACTAGACACAATTACTGACTGTCACAAAACAGTCACTAAAATGAACTACCTCTAGCATACAAACAGTTCATCGTTAATAAAGAGCTTTTTGGCAACAGACAGTCAACAGGACAGTAACTGAAATTAAAATTGGCTGTGTGACCAGACAGCTGGGCAGGTCTGCTGAAAATGGAGAGTGCACGTGAGCAGCATGCGACAGCAATCACTGACTGAAGTGCAGCAACACCATTCACTGATAATTGATAGTGGCCAGCGACAGTCGGACTCCCTAAATGGAGATAGTGCCGGCACATTACAAACTAAAAGTCACACTCACGGCTACGGACTCACTGGAAATGAGATGTTTCCGCAACAGACAGTCACTGAAGAGTACTGCCAGCGACATACAATACAATTGCGAAAATGAGACGCTGGCAACAGACAGATCACTGAAGAGACTTCGAAGTGACAAAAGTCACTAAAAAAGGAGTCTGGCTGAGGTGACAGAACAGTCACTTGGAGATGAGGAGCTACCGGCAACAGACAAGTCACTGAAGAGAACGGCTTGCCTGACAGACTGTCTTTACGGGAATTGTCTAGTGGTGGTGCCAACAGTCACTGGAATGAGAGTGTTTGTGTCAGTTCCTGAAATGATGGGTAAGATGTGTAAATCTAAAAAAGGAGGGGCACAATAACGCCCCTCAGTTGATCTTTCATGCAGAATGATAGATTATAGACGGCCTGCAGCAACATACAATTCACTGAGAGATACTGCCTATGCCACCAAGAAAACGTTCAATCGAAATGACAGACTTGCCCAGTGACCGATCGTCACTTGAGTAAATCATCCACATGCCTATCGATAGATACCCACAAAGTTCACCTGAAGAGGACTTTGCCAGCTGAACAGACAGTCACTGAAGGGACAGCCAGCGACAGGTCACTAAAATGAGAGTGGGCCACAACATCACTAAAATGAAGTTGCCGGCGAACGGAAGACAGTCAGTCCTAGGAATGAGAGTGTCGTACAGACGGTCCACTGAAATGAATAGTGCTCATCGACAGACAGTCACTTGAAAGATACGGCTCGGCAACATACATTTACTTTAAAGAATGAGACTGCCAGCAACAATGCAGTTACTGAAAGAGACTACTGTGACTAGACAATCACGGAAAGAGAGTTGTTGGACAAACGACAGTCACTGAATATAGACTTCACATGACAGTGACCGTCCATGAAATGAGACTGCCGGCAACAAAAGTCACTGAAAAGATGGTCTGACGAAAGTCATAAAGAGACTGCCATTGACAGACAGTCCACTTGAATACGAGTGCCGGCGACAGATGCTGTCCCCGGCAGTCTGCTATCATGACTGTCTGTCGCTGGTCAGTGTCATTTTAAGTCTTCACTGATAGAAAATTCCGGCAACAGACATTAACTGAGCACAAGGAGACAGTCTTAATAAGTACATATAAATATTTTTTTGTAAACATTTATATTATTTAACTTGTAGTTACGATCAATTATTTACTCAACCTCGGGGTAAACCGGAAGCACTGGCTTAGTTGACTTTCCTATTACGATATCTACTGTATAGTCGTTTAAAAAAAACAAGTCGTAATACTGTATAAATAATATATATTCCTTAGGAAAACAATAGTCCTATTTTGTAGAACTTTAAATTCACGTCCATGTTTATACAGGGCAATGAGCATTTTTTATGCACATGTGGAATTCTGTAAAGTCGTGCTGACAGTATTTTTTATTGTTCCTCCTCCAAAATACTTTTACATTTATGTAAGACATGAACTAGTACATGATATACGAGCACTAAAATGCTCGTGGGGGGTGGGGGAGGGCGTACTCGTTATTGCGGACAAACGTTCCGCGAATGCCGAGGGCTCGTCTCGAATATCGCGCCCCATTGAAGATCAATGGAGACTCAGACAATTTTTCAGGGGACCAAGGCTTGCACAGGGAAGCTTTGGCCAAACACCTGGGAACCCTTCAAAAAGGATGGAAACACCAAAACCCACGGAAATGGACATGACCAGCAGGGATCAGCATGCATGGTGCCTCTGAGGCTGCATATCGCACCATTATGCCAAATATGGTCTAACAAGCATGGCCCATGCAGAGTGACAGATAACTAGAGAGCAATCTAAACTATCCATATTGACCCTGACACGATAGGGATGGCAGCAGAGCACGGCAGCAGGCTAGAGGTGGCATGGCGACATACCCTAAATGGCCTCAGGCTTCAAACCAATGTGTGGCAAGAAGGAACCAAATGAGGTTAGCAAGCACGCTCAAATAATAATCGGTCATGATAAAAGTTTTGCCAGTATAGTTTTTGTGGATACCAGCAGGGTGGCGACAAGTTAGCCAAGTTTGATGTTGAAGCCATAGAAACCACCCAAATTCTGCCTGACACAGCCCTCTCGTTGATAAGCGACCATGTCTGGAAGGCAGTGACTTATTAGTATATTAAAGGGGCTGGCAGTTAAAACTATGTTAGTTTAATCTTTGCATGGAGCTGGCGCTCCCTGCCAGCCGAGCTTCGCCAATCCAAGCCCCGGTCTCTAGCTACTCCCAAACAAGCACCTTTAAGAACCTTTTGTATGCGGCAAGTGTAGTATCGTTCTTAAAGTTTGGTGATCTTGGCGGGTGATGGGAATTGTAAACAGATTGCGCAAGAAGCGCTGAAATAATATACGGTTTAGTTCATAAAAGTTTGCCAGTCTATTGTGTGGATAACACAGCAGGGTGGCGACAAATTAACCAACTTTGCTGTGGAATCCATGAAAACAACCCAAATTTTCTGCCTGACACAAACACTCTCGTTTTGGCATAATGGGGGAACGATGTAATTGAGGCAGCTATATGGATGGACGCGTTGGAGGGGTAGCAATGGAGATTAACGTGTTGGATGCTGCTATGGAGAACGCATACATTTATTTTTATAGTGCTGTATGTGGCCGTCCAAAACAGTTTTCCAATACCTATACGGAAGCATCGGTTAGGTGCAGCCTCCAAAAATGAATAAGATTTGAGTGCCTGTAAATAGTGCAGTCCAAAAAGTGTGCGTTCAAACTGGAGGCCCGGTAGAGTGGGCTTCCAGAAAAATGAAGAGATTGAGTGACCGGTATGTGGCCTCCAAAAAGTTTCCAAACCAGAGGAGCAGGTAGTGGCCCTCCAGAAAATGGAATAGTACGAGTGCCCTGTATTGTGGCAGTCCAAAAAAGTTTTCCCAACGCAGAGGACCTGAGTAGGTGGCCCTCCAGAAAAATTAAATGGCATAAAGTATTATAGCTTAGAAGCCAGTTGCCCTTCAAAAAATAGTCCAGTTTCCTCTGCTTTATTGGTACAAAAGAGGAGAAAGATGGAAAATGAGGAGGAGAGGAGAGTGCATAAATATTCATGTTGAGCTTCCTTCACCTGGTGGAGATGGGAAAATTTTTTTTTTAATTATGTAGAAATCCAGGCTTTTAATTATCTTAATAAGCGTCAGCCTGTCCGCGCTACGTCAGTCGACAGGCGTGTACGCTTATCGGTGATGATGCCAACCAGCTGCACTGAAAACCCGCTCGGACAAGAAACGTTAGCGGCATGGCAGGCAAAGAACCTCCTCTAGAGGCGTAACATCGCCATTTCTTGCCACATGTCCCGTCTTTGCAGATTCCCGTAGTTGAGGGACGCTGTGTTATCATTTAGGAGATGGAGTTTCGCTACGTCTCCCTCACCATCTTTCTAAAGAAGATCATCCCTACTCTGCCGAGACTGGACAGGTGACAGTTTTCTTGTTGGGGTACACCTAAAGCTGGCAGACCCTTGTAAGCGTACCCTTGCCACTTGCTGGACAAGCTGCCTGCTCGCCTACTCCATGTCGCCCTCGCTACGTGTCTCCAAATCTACGCACGTCTGCCGCAAAGCGGGCGCTGTCAGCAGGGAAATACTTGTTTCAGCTTGTGCCACCAGGCCGCTGGGGGGGGGGGTTATTCATGCATTCCTCACACTCCTTTTCCATGTCCTCTCCAGGGAATAGAGTGGAAAGATTTGCTGTCCAATAGTGGTCCTTGAGAGTGAATATCCCAGTCATCGTGAAGCTGGATAAAATTCTGTTTTTAGGAACAGCAAAGGGTCCACGGGATAGGCATCCTACGCATGAATCTGCCATTGCGTCCCAGAGTCCCAACTGCGCAGAACATTCACATCCCCCTCACTGGCCTGGACTGCCCATTGCCTCCTCCTCCTCCACTCCCCAACTCCTCTTCTTCTTCTGCCCATTTACCCGCCTGCAACAGTGAAGGTCTTAGCATTGCCCCCTCTTGTGTCCTCGCCAACTATTCTCCTCCTCTTTCCTCCGCATCTCCTCCACCATCCTCCCCCGCCTCCGATATGCGCTGAGACAACAGTACTGAGGGTGCTTATGGCTATCACAAGGGAACTCTTCATTCCCCCGTCTATTGTGATGAGCGCAAAGCCTTTCCGTACTTCAGCTGACCAGAGAGTTTGTCAACAGTCCAAGCAGCGGGGATGGTGACGGTCTGAGGATGCGGCAGTCGCCACTGACCCATCTGGTGTTGACTCCTCAGTTACGTCAGCAAACCTGACAGATACTCATACAATCCCACTCGTCCACTCCTCTTGTAGACTTGATTGAAAGCTGCCTGACGCTGACGACCAGTTCGGGTGGAAGTTGACATCTGGCAGTCTACAATAGCTTCTGCGCTGCGGGTTTAAACTCTGGATACATGTTTAATGTTGCCTTCCAACTGTCCACCTCGTGGGCCACGTCGCACACAAGTTCCGTCTTGGAAGTACGGGCAGTTGGAGCGGCGCTTGCGGCTGCCCTCTGAGAGTGGCACATCTTGTGCTGGACTATCCTGAAAAATGCGCAACAGATGCGGCTCCCTCCTTCGTGAGCCTAATCTGGACCGATGGGGATATGGTTCTTAGAGGAAACGTGATCTAATCAGTATTTAACACATGGAGCCACATGGCCATGGGTCAGTCTGCCCGAGTTGCATAGAGGCGGCCACCAAGGTTACGGCCGTGTCACAACACAACCATTGCCTGGCTTCATGTCACGGTTGCAGCCAAATCAGTCTCCTGCGCCTGTGATGCCTGTAATTATTTCTTTGCGGTGTGCCTTTTAACGCCTAGGGGCACTCACACGTTTGAGCACCGCCTGCGTCGCTTAGCGACGGCACCTGGCTGCGGTGCCAGAGCACGACTGATGGCCGCCATGCCCAACCGTATGGTAGTTCCGGAGGAGGAGGTGGAGGAGGGGTGAGGATGAGGAGTAGGCCAGAGCTAGGCCTTTGAGACCTGTACCCTGATTAGGCCCTGCATCCTCGGGTCGGCAGTACTGACCAGCCCCACCAGATCAGGCCGGTCCCCCAGCCTCCACCAAGTTCCCAATGTACCTTTAGCGAATATAGTGGCCCGCCCGGCATCACTCGTCCACGTGTCCGTGGGTCAGGTGACCTGTGTCAACGGCGTTGATCAGTGGGGCACGGTATGTTGTCTGACACGTGCTGGTCGGCAGGCTGTGAACGGCTCAGTCGGGAAATAATAGTGGCGGCTGGGGACCCGACCACCGCATGTGGCGGAGTAGCTTTCCAGCCAGTTGAGGTTGTGAAAGGCCTCGGTCTCTACTAGCCTTAGGGCCAGCAATCTCTCAAGCTAAGCACTTCTGGCGATGTGACATTAAGGGCTAGTGGGCGTGCGGGTTGTGGGTGTTCTCACTATATTTTCTTTTCCCGCTCCCAGCGTCCCTGGGGGTATGGAGAGCCTGAACGCTGGTGATGCTGTGGAGGATCGTGGAGGCGACGATGGGCGTTTTCTGCCAGTGGTTCCTGGCAGGGGGCTGTACTATACGCTGACACGTTGACCACAGGGGTGAGAGCGTGGTGTGCAACGGGCCGATGTGAACTTGCTTGTGGCCACTGATTCGGTACAGTGTTTAGCTTTCATATCCTAGCGCATACAACTGGTGGTAGTTAAGCTATAGTTGTGGAACCCCTGTGCTGATCCTGGTTTGGCAAAGGTTGCACACCACAGTCCCGTGTTCCTGCGGTCCGGCCCGGTGTTTCCTTAATAACTACCAGACTTTCTGCAAAGATCTAGCCTCGCCGCGGAGCCCTCGCCACGGGGCTTCATACGTGCACATTTGCGTCTGATGCACCCTGCTCTGTCCCATGCCTCTCCTTCTGGCCCCACCACTGGCCCATCTGTCACGAACTGTGTGCTATAGACTCTCCTCCGTCTCAGAACACTGTGTTCCCCACGCGGCCTCTCAACCTCATCTTGGGGTCTGTCACTATCACCCTCATCATCCTCGCGATCCCATCAAGTTTCTGCTCACCCCTCGGAGCTTCCTGCCCTGACAACAACTTCACCAACTGTCTGACAAGCGTGTCTCCTTCATCGTCCGAACACGCTTTACGTACTCTTTACAACACAAACAACACCTTCTTCCACTACGTCCAGAAGGTCATCATCACCCACAGACACTGCGACTGAGTGAAAAGCCTGGGCATCGGCAATTGCTCAGCACAACCGGACAAGTGGTTTGTGACTGTTGGGAATGTGTCCAGAGAAACAGTTCCGTCCTCAGAGTATGGCTGTTCAAACTGCCAATTTTCCTTTGAATGGGCGGCAGCCTGGGGGGGGATAGAGGCTGAGGGTGCAGGAGCTGTAGGAGTGCAGATTTCGGTGTCATGGTGTACTGCGTGGAAGACTTACTGTGGAACAAATTGCTCGAAGCATTGTCGGCATCAACGATCATCACCTGTTCGCACTGTTCTGGCTCAACAGGCGCTAACCACCACGAGTCCCGTAACTCTTCGAACTATGATGAACCTAGGGACTAGTACTCTGCGGCGTTACCCTGCTCCCTCATCATCAGGTGGTTTCTCCCCCCACCCCGCGACCACGGCCTCTTGACCCCTGCAGTAGATGACGCCACCACGTCCCCCCGGAGCCTCGTCCTTCGTCCTCTAAACCCCTATCCCCCGGGTTCAACATTTGGAAAATGAAAGTTATATAACGTGAATTCTTTTGTTTAATCTGTTTTGGTGTGTTTTTTTGTTTGTGTTTTTTAGTTTTTTTTTGTGCGTTTTTAGTTTTTAAACCAACAATGCTATCCCTATTGCTATGGTTATTTTCGAGCCAAGTATGAAAGCACACTGTGAGATGAGCTGATTATGAAAAAATAAAAGGAAAATAAAAAGGACATGGCAACTGTGCCAATTGAGAATCCAACCCCTCATAATTTCCCACTTCGTCTTTTGCGATGGTATGTGCTCACGAGCGCGAACAAACCCAGCGTCGTCAAGTCCTCACTCCAAATTCCTCACAAATTGGCTAGTATATGCACTGCAGCAGGACAAGCCTACCAGCAGATCACCGAAATAAAATTATCTATACGCTATGTAGCGTAAGTAATCCTTTGATTCTCTTTGGGTCGCTTTTCTAGCCAAGTTGGAAAGTCCACTGTGAGATGACTCTGATTTATAAAAATAAAAGGAAAATAAAAGGAATGCAGACTGTTGCCTAATTGAAATCCACCCTATAAATTTCCACTTTGGTCTTTGCGTGGCTATGTGCGGCCTGACGATCGCTAAACACAGCGTGGATCTTCCAAGGCCTCACTCTCCAAATTCCTCACAATTGCTAGTACTTGCCACGCAGCAGACGCCCCCAGCAGATACCAGAAATAAAATATATATAACGCTATTGTAGGCGTAAGTAAGCCGTTTGGGATTCTCCTTTGGCTCTTTCTAGCCAAGTAACAGCACTGATGATATACGCTGGTTAGTTAAAAAATAAAGGAAAATAAAAAGAAATGGCAGACTGTGCCTAATTGACAAATCCAACTACCCCTATACATATTTCGCCACTTTGGTGTTGAGGTGGATATGGTTGATTGTCACTAAGACTAAACACAAACTGTAGAAAGTCCCCCCTGCAACAAATTCCTCCACAATATGGTACTAGCTCCCACTAGTGCAAGCACGCCAGCCCACAAGCAAAAAAAAAAAAAAAAGTATAACGTATTGTAGCCCTAGAGGGCTGTTGGTTCTTGTTTTGATCACTCTCCTAAAGTATCACTAGCAACCCTTACGCTGTCCCTACCATCAGCAGCTCTCTCCCCCTAGCGGCATCCAGACACAGAATGAAAATTCCGAGCAGCGCGGCAGCGCTAGTCTATCCCATGGTCACCTTATCTGGCCAGCCAACTACTGCATCGACGTGTAAGGGTACAGTACGTCATGCTGGGGTGATGCTAGTCGCCTGGCGTGTTATTGGCTCTGTTTGCGGTCCCGCCAAAAACAAACGGCGGGAGCTGCCACTTTTCCTCGAGCGGTGGCGAAAGTATTCCGTCGAGCATCGAGCATTTGAGTACCAATGCTCGAACGGCATCACGCTTCGACGAGTATGTTCGCTATCATCTCTAAAGATGACCAATAACTGAATTTTGTTTGCCATTAACTTATATGTAAAAATCTAAGTTAAAATTTTATTAATCCGCTACATCACAGCATCTATGATAATTGTCAGACATGACAATGAAATGGCAATTACTTATTGTGTATTAGAACTTTTTAGTCATGGTTCGTCAAGAACACTGAGACAGGGTCACAGAGTAACTATTACTGAAGTAACTAAAAGAGAATTATACATGCATATATTTGACTCATTCCTCCAGAAGGCTCCTAAATTGTGACTGAATCCATGCTATTCTTATTTCATTGCGCACCTCTCTGGAATGCCTTCTTCTCCCAACCATGTTTTTTCCTTGGGAGCTTCATAGTTTGAAGCCACTAGTGAACTCCGACACTCCTAACAATAAGGAAAGCTCCCCTTTGCTCTGACTATGCAGCACTAAGCGCTGCAGTCCTGCGGCACTTGGCCATGTTCACATGGTTTCCACTTCAGGTAATGCATACCCCGCACATATCCTTCAGGCGGATAGAGCCTGTGTCCTGGAGGACTTTACCAGACCTTTATGCAACCTTTTAGCTATGCACTCTTAACAATCTTTCTCAAACTTAACACTCCCCTGTAATTATCCACAATTACAACATCCCAAGAGGTTCCTAAAGCCAACTAAGTACTCTCCTCCGGTGGGCATAACTAAAAACAGCCAAAGGATGAGATTAGGGGTAGGTCTCCCCCCTGTGTGGCGTGGTGACACTGAAAGCACCCTTCAGAACTCTTAAGAGAATTCCTTCTTCGACTAATAGCTCTCTCTCCCCTATAGGGTGCCCCCAGCTCACCGCGCTTGTGGTGGATGAGCTCTTGTTGCAAAGCTCACTTTCTCAAGTAGTCACTACTAAACAGGCCTTATTTGTGTCCAACTTTGCCAGAACTTTCTACTCCCACAATCCTTTATTATCTGGGCCCTATCTGCCACTATTGCAAGGCTTTGGACCTTTCGGGTATCTAACATACAGAACTGGGAAGGGACAAACCGCCACCCGTCCTGCCCCATTACCTATTCCACTTTGCACCACCAGAGAGGTCCCTGATCTTCTAGAGATCCTCAAGAACCACTGATTTGACGTCCATTTCATTCTTTTCGCTACTCTATTGGCCCGCCTGTTTTTTGTAAAAATGTGCATTTAATCTTTTTGTACCTCCTTTGATTTTTCCTTTACCCGAGGAGTCTGCTCTACTTCCTCATATTCTTTTCTATGTACCCTACTTTCGTTTCTCCAGTTTAGCTTTTGGGAGTAAGCGCTGGTTCTTATTTCTCCCATTTATTCCTCATATTTAATACTTTCATTTTTCTGTCACCAATATATGCTAAATGCGACCGAGATGGCTGGACTTCCTAATATCCTTATGGGTGTTGCTTCCTGTTGTGTACAGCAGGCAGAGCTGTTTTTTCTTCTCGTGGCATGGTTATCAGTATAGTTACTTTACTGGTTTATGGTATGTGGTGATTGTAAAGTTGGTTCACACTTATTTTTTTTTGTTGTTGTGCTAATCTGCGACCCTCCCACCCCTGTTTTTTTTTCCCAGACCTTACTATATTCTGTGACCCTCGCAAATGAAGGACCACTTAATGCAGTGGACTCCAGTCTATATCACCTCTTGGGGGTGTAAGAACTTTTAATAGCTCCAAGCTCTTTCTTCTATTATGGCACTAATTGGTAATAGTTTTATTTAAAGTTGGAATAGTTAAAGGTTCGCAATCTTGGCACCATGATACCGTTTGCATTAATGAGATGACTGACACAGAGGAAAAATCCGGTCTCCATGGTTCCCTGTGTCTGCTAGTATTTTCCTTCCCATCTCTTCCTATACACTGGTGGGTGAAATAAGTTGATTTCCCCATGATATTTATTTGTCCCTTCCCTTAATCTCTCTACCAGGTGGTCGGAATAGTTTCTTCTCGTCACAGTTTGCTAAACAGTTTGCTAGTTCCTTTCCCCTGGGAAGCTCGGATCCTTTGAGCTTGACTCTGCGTATATCATTTCTCTTATATATGAAGCTGCCGGTAGTGTTCTCTCCCCTTACTTCTTTCCCATAGGTTGACGAGAAATTTTCAAACCCTTAGAAAATCTTGGCTGATTGAGCACCTTTGAAGGTGGGATAAACCCCTGACTGCTCTTTCTTCTTTCTCATTTTACTGCTCCGGCGCCATTCTACCAATATCCAAGTTTATATTTATTCTTTTGGAAACATACAGTTTCCCTGTGACTATGTGGAAAGCTTCGACCACATATCCTTGGCTCTTTATATCCAAACTCTGTACTCCGGATTTTCCGTTGGAACTTCTTGTTGTTTCCGCTTATGTGGTATCCCATAGGCATGACATCGCAGCCACCATAGGATGCATATTTTCATCCTAATCTGGGTTCGTTAACTCTACCATTCTGTGGAAACCCCTTAAGGCTGTGGTGCAGGTCATTGCAATCTCCTGAGTACAGGGAAGAAAATGTACCGCGCACCTACATATAAGCCTCTATGGAGAATGCTCTGTTTAAGCTAAAGCGTCACTCAATGCATTGCTTGTTTCATCAGTCCCATTGGTGGATCCAATAAAAAATTTCAAAATGTTGCTGGCAAGAAAAAGAACGTGTGTGCGAAATCACTAAAATCTGCCCAGTTAAAGCCCAAAACATATAAAGGAGACATATAACGCTCAATAAGAAGTCGTAAATCATAACACAAACCACCCATATATAGTTTATACAACCGTTGGTCCCGCAACATATCCGTAAAATAAATACAAAATAACTATAGAACACCTTATGATGAACGCCGTAAAAAAAACTTTAAAAACCCGCCAAAAATGATGATGTTTTAACCTATTATAATCCCACTAAACATGCAATAAAAGTTATCAACAAAACATTGTACTCCAAATGCTATGGTTGCAAACTATACAAAACATATTCCCGCAAAAACCATCATCAACCATCTCTGTAGCCAAAAACGTAACAATGTTATGCCACGTGGAAGACGGTGATCAAAAATTGATAATTTTTCCCCCACATCAAGGGTTTTATTTGACAAATATTAGTAATCCATAAGAACAAATATTCATGTTCTGAGGTATACAATGTATCGTATCGACCATAGATAAGATAACAGCAGTTTAGGCGATCAGTGACCACGGAAACAAAAGTAAAAAATACAACTACAAAATACAGTAATCAAAATTTCAAAAATAGCGGTGATACCAACCCCAAAATAGTACACTGGAAACATCTCATCCCCGCAAATGACCATCCATCATATGGCCCCCAATACGAACAGCGAAAATTTTATTGTCTTCAAACGGCCAATGAGGAACCTAAAACCTGGCAGCTGCCGGTCCCTCCTTTCCCTTCGCGCCTCGCTGTGCACCCATACCAGTCACGGCCACATGTTGAGGGTCCTCTGCACTCATAAGAAATTGTAGAACAAATTGTATGGTGGGTTTTCTTTTGTTCACTCTTTTGTGAAATGTTTGCTGTAACATTTTAGATGCCTAAATTAACGTATAACCAACAAAATTTACCAGTTCTTAATTTCACCTCCATTTTGATTCATTACTATAGATCTCAAGGGGTTACCATCTTGTAAAGCTGTTTTCTTGATACTTGAGGGGTTTTCAATTGAATACGGGTTGGTTGATATCGGTTGGTTTTAATGCTTAAACTAGTAAAATTTATATTTTCAACCAGTATTTATATCGCTATCAACAAGTCAATTCTAAATCCCCGAAAATAGCTATTCGATTGTTGTAAACGCGCGTGGCGTCAAAATAAATTATCCAAAAACATTCAAATTATGAATGTTACATTAGACATATGTAAATGTATTCGGCTAGTTATTTAGGTGGTACATCTAGCTGCCTGAAAACGCGGTGATTTTGAATTCAATCGAAAACTCGGTCAAATATTTTTTCTAAATATTGCGCGTCATCGTTTTTATATTTTTTATATGTACACAAACAAAAGCATTATCATCAAAACTTTGCCACCAAAATAAGAGTACAAATAGTGGGGGCAAACAAAAAAAACTATCTCAGATGAATCGCTTTGGGATAAGATTACGTGTTCAAAGTATCAACATTCAATCCTAAAAAAGCGTCGAACACGTTAGAATCCAAAAAAAATCGGGACTGACCTCAACTACTGGAAGCCATGTGCGTCTTCGAGGGTTATAATCTCTCATATCTCCGCTATGGCTGCTATGAATCCGGCTAAAGGGAAATAAGAGAGCCCACCATCTACTTATTTTAATCACAATTTTGTGGGGACAGGAGTCCTAGTCCTATGGAATGAGTGACAAAAACCACGTTTTCCGAAGTCAACTGGAAAAGTTCAATCTTGTTTCGTGCGACCTTGGAAAGTGACAGTATTTCTGGCTGGAGGCAAATGATTAGTGTGAGGTTTTTGTTTGTTATACCGGTGTGACTCTCATCAGCCTATTGTGAAATTGCCACGATATTACCTCTAACTCCACCATCCGTCTCTTCAGCTCCCATATCGTGATTTGTGATGCAGGGTTTGATGTCTTTTGCTAATCTTAAGCTGGAGATATGTATCAGTATACTCTGTGCTGTGTAAGTATTTTGCCTACATGAGAAACATATCTTTTGTAAAAACTCAGTTAAAAAACTACAGCGTTCTTTTGTATGCATTTTTACCTATTATTCTTACGGACACTGGCCAAATGACACAGCCATATTGGTGAGTAAAGTAATATCAGGACAGAACTGCCTCCACTAGGCCCATCATTGTGTCTAATAGTTCAATAGAAAGGACAAGCTAGTACAATGGATTTTTTACTTGCCAACTACTTCTAGGATCAATCTCGCTTGGTATGAGTGAAAAAGCTTGCGCTAAAGACTATAACAGAGTCCCACTGATCAATACATTGAAGACAGCTCAGGTACCCTTCCGTAATGGATTTAATTTCTTAAAAGAACACCGTAGAGCGTAAATTAAAAGAGAGAATCTGTCCATAAGATACACAATGGTGGATGACTATACCATTGCAAATGAACACAATATTCAGTCTATATTCATTAGGTAATGAATTGCATCAAGTCATTCTTCACAGGGCAGGATAGATACCTCCCTGCTTACATCATAGTTTCCCGCGGAGTCAGAGGCATGATATAGGGAATAACCAAAACATTGCCCTTGAGTTGGACATAGATGACAGTTTCATATATTGGCATATCTTCTTCCTGATTGCATGGTATACCAACTCTCATAAAATTTTTTTTTTTGCCGTTACAGTACTTATGATTAACAAAATGTAATTTGCTGATGTTGATGCGCTGAATAAATAGACGATATAATTTGATTTAGCAGTATACGTATGTAGCATCGCTAGATGATAGTGTTCTACTGATCCACTGATAATCCACTATGACGTTATGAGTGGTCTTTAAACACTGCTGTTGTTCAGTTACTTAGCAGTCCTGGACAATTCTCGGAAGCCATGCATTCCGTACGAACCTGTGCAATGCAGCTACACCTAAGCCAAACGTCCGCAATGCCATAATTTAAATACCCAGAGCGCACTTATGGGCATTCCTCCTGTGAACGTTCATCACAGGACAATGTGATCCATTTCTGATGACAGCCTGGGTTTATTTAAGCATACTTAGGACTCTGTCTATTTAAGGAGGGACCTCGAACTGTCTGTTTTATTACCGGGCATCTGTGACAAATCACCGTCCAATCTATTGACTGACACTCCAACAGGCGTTATTCCCTATCAGGTTCTTATATTAAGGTAAAAATAATACATTTAAAAATCTTAAGTGTCACACTAGCCCCCATATCCCTGATTATTAAAATATATAAAACCAAAAAGAAATTTCATAACATGTCATTATCCCTCATACCATAATGTCTGGTTATAAAAATGTTGTTCTAGGCATCTGAACCCCAAATGGAAACAATACCCAAGGTGTCCAAACGCAGCCACGCTTTCCTTTTCTTGCAACACTCAAGCTAACATTTTCATAAATACGAGTATCAACAAGGTTGTTACAGATCCAAGGATGGTAAAGAATGAACTCCCACCTCACATCCAGCAAACATTGATAACTTATTACCTGTTCACTAAAATATAAAAAACTCTATTAGCGTCAAAATATCAGTTGGGAAACATCTTTTTTTTTTTGTACAAAAGATTTTTTTTTAGGTTGGAAATTCTGATATAAAACATAATAAACATCTAACTGTAGTTTTTCCTGTGTGATAGTAGACTGACCCAACAGAAAAGAGGTGAAGGATCGGGTTGTATCATTATTGTGTAAGCATGCAAGCAGTATTTCGTTCATAAAAGAACCAATAATGTATCAATTGATAAAATGTTGCTTGATTTTTTCATACACTTTCCCCTCCTTGTAAATTTTTATTCTATGCTCCTCATTACACATGGAATATTATTATCAACCTCTCAATCGTGTCTGTAAATATAAGCTCAGTTCTATAAGAGCAAATAAAAGATAGTCTGGATTTTTAAGCAGGTTTGGAGAAAAAAATAAGGGAATTGCACAAAATTGCATTTTTGGTACTGTGGAGCGTATCACAACGCAGATAACCGTGTCATGAGTTTTTCAGGATGATTTATGTTAAACATATTAGATGTATACTGATTCAATACACCCACTATAAATACATACTCACAAGTCTCGACATACAACCTGTGCACTATAGATGGCAATTATGTGTTTCTCTACGCTTAACAAAAGTACCGTAACACTCAAAATAAGGGGTGAAATACAGGGCATTTTTATACTCAGATACAGCCTAAGCGGATGCGTAAACAACCTATCCACAGATGGATCTAAGGATTAAAAAAATCACAATCATATTATATATGTTGAAGATACTTTGAATTCTTTTCTAAAGATTCTGCTTTTTGGTCCCCATCCAAAGAGTCGAACCTATTTGTTCCAACTTGTCCTGGACATTGAATGATATGTTTTTTTTTTTTTATAGTCCTACTTACGTTCACGCTCTCCCTTAAAACCATGGTACATGACAGAATAGGTAACTATTTGCAAGATTTTTGTCTGAGCACTCATCAGAAACTATTGGATCTGGCTACTGTTCCTGAAATTGTAAAATTTGTAGTTACAAATTTACATATACACAAACCAAAAGACGACAAGAACTGTCGCTTCATAAACATAGGCATAAAGCCAATACAACCACATACCATCGCTCCCATGTTAGTTATAATGCCTTACCATCTAGTACCTTAATTTACATTTTTTAAATATTCCTGCCATGTACTCAGAGAAAACGCGAGGTGAAAAAGAAAAATGAATTCCACAATGCAATGAAGAAGTTTTGGGGAGTGAAAAAAACCATTGTGCGGCCATTTTCTTTGGAGATGGCTTGGATTTACGTGCTTTCACTACGCACCCCCAAAATGAATGTCTACTTTATTCTTTGGGTCGGTTACCAATTAGGGGGACCACACTTTGTATAGGTTGTATAGTGTTTTAGTTATGTTAAGAATGAAAACCTGCCGGTACAAATATATTTTTTTAGATTGTGCCAACTTTGGCTAGCTAAATTAAACTTTTTATACTTTGGTGTGCGAGAGCTGCTGCCGTGGTGTCCTTATTTTTTTTGAGAGAAATTTGATACGATTTGCAATGATTACATTTTTAGGACGTACGACCTTTCTCAGTCACTTTTTATATTTTTCATTATATATTTTCAATGGCAAAAAAAAGTTGGCATTTTACTTTGTGGGCTATTTTCCGTTTACGGTTTAAACGCATTCAAGAAATATCCGTTTATCATATTTGATAGATCGGGCATTTATTCTGACGTCCATACGAACCCCTTGTGTGTCTTATGATTTTTTACTGTTTCTTTCTGTATTAGATGTCAGGTTGGGTAAGGGGAGTCATGGTGATGTCGAAATTATAGGCTTTTTTTTATTATATTTTTTTTTGAACTTTTTGATATTGTATATTGGTTTTTATTTCAGACTCCCAGGGTACTTTAACACCCTAGGTTGTCTGATCGATACCTACCAATACTGCCATATACAGTATGGCAAGTATATTGATGGGGATATTCCTCTCATTCATTACAATGTGCTAATTCAGCACACTGTAATGACAAGGGGTTAAAACCAAAATAGCTCGGTCTCGGAAGACCCGCGGCTAACCATGGAAGAGGATCGCCGCCCCCGATGACGTCACGGGGAGTGCCTAATCCCAGGAAGATGGCGGCCGCCCATAACTGCGACCACGCTGTGAAAACACCACACCAACGAATCGTTGTGTTGACATAGCCAATAATGCAGTCAATCGAGATTACACCGGGCCACTAGGAGAGGGCTCAGCGCGCGTTAAGAGCGACCCTCCCAGAGAAGAAACATGAAGATTTTTTGCGTCTGTATACGACGGAATTATACGGTTATTTTTTTTATGTCTCTAGATATTAGTCCACTAACATTTCCTAACAGCTGTTGCACTTCCATCAGGTAAAATCAGTATAAGTCAGAATGGATGGGAGAAATTTATGGTTGGCTTTTTCTTACAAGTTCACAACTATTAGTAATGCAGCTAGAATGGCCTATTGCATAAATCTTGTTACTAGAAACTAAAAAACAATACTGGTACTGATAGCCTTGAACATGCAAATGACGCCAAGGTCTCAGTACAGTTTTTTCTCACTTTTGATATTGGTCCGAGTAAAAGCATGTGGTCTCAATTCCACTCTATCAGGTTGCATGTATTGCAGTATGTCATGAGTTGTAATTTTTACAGTTAGGCTCTATCAAACCTATAGTTAAAAAATATGTATTGAGACGTAAAATATCCAACGTGAATACATGTTCACTGGTGGGGGTACTAACGCAACGGGGCTCATTTTTTATTTATTTCAACGACGCATTTGAGGTAGTTTTATTATGCTTCTTTGAATCATAAAAGATGAGTAGAATACGTCTAGGCCACGCAAAAGAAAAACAGTAAATATGGATATAAGAAAAGATAGAAGTACTACTAGCCCTACCACTAGAACATCGAATTAGCATTACAACAGGATATTCTATGCTGACTAAAAACCTCCACGCAATTAAACCAAAACCCTTCTTCCTATAGCTGAATTCCAGATATCTGATTGGCTGAATTTTCTGCTATATATTGAACACTCTAAGTTTTGAGTTTCTTCCTTAGATATAGTATATTATTAAGGAGATACATGCCATATTAAGATTGGGTCGGAGTGCTCCAGATAAAGTGTAGTTTGATTAATCCAAAATCTATATTAACGCAAAAATGCAGTTTTACTTGTACCATATGATGGGGAATAAAAGGTAGATAAAGATTCTCATACAGAGTCAAAGAACAAATACCGCATCAGAAGGATTTACTTAAAGTTCCACATCCCACATTATGAGTCACTGTGGCATGCATGTTGTAGCACAAATAATTGGTGAGTTTCTCACAAGACCAGTCCTTTTCTGCCTCTGTGGTTTGGAGGTCATAAATAAAGTCAAATGTCCAGTTTTTGAAATTGGAAAGGAAAAAGAATATCTGAATACTTGCAAACATGGTGTGAAAAGGTCTGTCTTTAGGCTATTCGACCAAGAACAGTCCACCCATTTTTGATCAATGATTAACACATGTAACATCTGGCCTGGAAGTCATCCTACTGTCCGTTCGAGTAGTACAGCGGATGCGGCTGGAGTATGTCATTATGTTTCACGCTAACATCATGCTAGTGTGAACATTGGTTTAAGCATCTGCTGGCTACACGTGATTGATTTTTGCGCACCACACCTGTCAGTTCTCTGCTGCTTATACCTGTTTTCTTCAGTCTTCAGTCCTAGTCAGTATTCTTGTACCTGAGATAAAGCCAGTTCTGTAGCAAGTTATTTTTCAGTATGTGTGTATTCTGACATACCTGTAATCGTAAATGTTTCTGCCTTGCAATTTTGAACTAGTTGCCCTCTTTTTGTGTACCTGACTCTGGTAGAACATTCTTCTGTGCTTGTTTTGCCCAGCCTTAACTTTCTGTGGTTTGCACTTTGGTGCAAGAAGGACATCAACTAGCGGGACAGCTAGGAAAGAGTTAAGAATTTGCACTTTGGTGCAGAAAAGGGTAAATTTGACTAGTCGGGGACATCTGAGAAGGAGTTTATTCTTTGCACTTTGGTGCCAGAAGGAACATTGACTAGGGGGGACATCTGAGAAGGGAGTTTAGTCCTGGGTTTACTGTCTCTGTCTGTGTCCACAGTCCATTTTCGGAGACTGCATTCAGCAAAGTTTTCTAATGGGAAGCAGTCGTATAAACAAATCAAGAAGAACAGAATTGCCTCGGAAATTGAATGCCTACAACAGATTGCAAGCAGGCTGATCCTACGCATTTCATTGCATGTGGTAGACATAGCTTAAATAATGGCACCTATATCCATAACTTGCTGGTGTATTCCCATCGTCATTTTCCTTTTAGTTCTGAATAAAAGTATTCTGGGACTTTTGGCCATGTAGTCTAGAATTATTCAGAGAAAAGAAAGAAAAAACAAAATAGAAAATACTTATGTGTGATATCTTCTTGTAAACACCAGTTTTTTATATTTTATGTAATTTGAGTCCGTCAGACAAACAGTACTTGTTGAGGATCTACACTGCTGGATACAGCTTTGGGAAAAATCCATACGCCGCTTACAGTGCATTACTTGTTGAGATAGAGCTACAGTTCTTTAGCAATCCTACACTACTGGTTCACATATTCTTTGTAAAATATAAAGACCTACGTTTCTCTTTTAAAACAATAAACACTTAAAAGAATCACTTCCAAGTAGTGTATCTGTAATGCATTTAGTCAATTACGTCTCTGAGATTCTGTGGAGAATAGCAACAATTATCGATTATTTTATGTACAATTGTTTTAAAGCTACTGGATGAGTCTAAATCTCCTTGAAGATTTTCTAAGATTAAAATCATTCTACGTGGCCAGTAGATTAGACCCTTTTGTGCTTTATTAATCGTTAGATGCAATAAGGTTAACAAAGAAGAGAGCAGCAGCGGACTCAAACGTGTTGATTTCCAGTAGAGCTGTAGCAAGTCTAATAAAATGTTGCGTGTATCATATGGCTATCTGCATTTTCATTACATCATCATAATCTGAGCTCCATTTGCGGAGGCGAATGTACAGATTTCTCAATAGGATCCCTCTACTGTAATTCAAATGCTTTTTTACTTAGACATTAAGGCACAGGACATGACAAATGACCACAGCTTCTCAAAGCGGACTTTTAGGTCAAGTTCATAAAGAAAAAAAATAGTTCTTTTGAAGCAACTTAAATAACTTATAAACTTTCATGCTCACTTGCATTGTATAAGCTAATTCACCTATGACAATCTTAACCCTTAACAAACTTCTTAAAAGGCTGCAAGACCTTCAGTGATGACAGAAGGATTATGTATTCAAAGCTCCTGTGGGAAAGTACATCTACAGTTTTCAACTCTCTTTTCAACTTTCTGACACAAGGGGCTTGTTCTTTTTTTCTCCAAAAGAAATTCCACTGATTTCCCCTTACAGCGAAAAAATACTATAAAATCAAGAAATTTTTGTGAAAGAAATTATCAGAACATAATTTTATTATACGTAGAGTCTTTCTTTGATGTATTTATATACGATAACGTCGTGTTAAATGAGGTCAATCACAGTGGGTAGAGAACGGTAAGAGAGTGTAACTCTCCGTCTAATAATAGTTCCTATATAACCACAACAGGGTACAAGTATACAAAGGAGAGTGCTTACACTCCCATGTAACTAATCTTCTATTCACCATGGGGTCCTGCCATCATACACAAACAATCTGTTGATGAGGTGAAATATATGAGTTATTTTTTATGAAATATTCTAAAAGTAAGTCATGTTTTCAACAATGACACCCCGAATGAAGGACGCTCTTCCTGTAACATATGTGTTGGAGTCATCTCCTGTTCGTTAGTATGAGCTCTGAACAGGTGCGATTGTACTTCTGTGTGTGAACATGGGTTTAGCTCCTAACTGTCTGGATAAGGCTAGCTTTAACTTAGAATTAGTCCACCATGGTGATTGACAAGCTGCCACACTACTCACTTTCCTCCCAGGCTATTTGGATCTCTGAGCCGGCACCCAATCACTATTGAATCTGGGGCTTGATCACATGTTGGTTCCATCTAAGCTCATTTATTGTGGTTAAAGAGTTTTGATAAGCTCCATTCCTGCCTTGGTGATTGTAGCGTGTGCACTCTACTCTCCCTATGTGATGGGGCCCGCTTTGTTGACTCCTCTATTGTTTTTTTTGTTTTTTTTTCCTTGGTCCATGTTTTTCACTTTGAGTGGTATTGATGCATTCTATTGTCCTGTGTCACCTAAGGTATGTGAGGCAAGCAAATAGGGTTTGGGTTGGATAATGTCAGGGCTCACTGTGTTTCTGTAATCTCTCCCGCTTCCCCTATTAACACTCGTTCCTGCATCTAGGCCTTTATTATATAAACCTGGTGATGTTTGGTATGTGATATCTTGATTTAGACATTCCTTTTAACGCCGGTTCTGACGTTATTGAAAGGGTCGGTTCTATTAACCCTTTTGTTTTTAGAAATATTGTAGTATTCATACTTTGTATGTGTATAACCTCTAGGCATAAAATGTAACATTATCCCCTGGGGACTAATAATCCACATGCACATATGTTGGAGTAGCAGATATGTTAGAGCCCCTTATTGAAAAGGACCTGGATGTTCTTAGTAGACATCTCGATAAAACCACATGCATGTAATCTTCTTCTCTAAGCAAGGATTTTGTCATGTTATTAAGAGGGGGCATTATTAATTATATATCATGAATGTTCAGTACAAATCATTTGGTGGGGGGAACTGTTTCCGACCCACGAAAAAACACAAGTTGAATCTCCTGAGATCACAAGGCTTCTTAACTGTAACAAAAAAACAACTGTAACCTTTGGAACAGCCTGCCTCAGGAGCTGGGTCACAACAGGGACAGTAGCTAGAGCTTCAAAAGGGGTCTATTAACCTTTTAACAGCAAAATAGCATTGATTGTATACAATACTAATATAGAATCACTGTTCCTTATAGCCCTCCATTCAGCCCCTTGCCTTCATTGCGTTGAGTTTCAAGGGCATACTTTATGTCTTTTTTCAAAAGTTCAATACATAGCTACGTTACATCACATGATACCATCTTAAAATATTGGTGGCCCTTGTTTGTTTTAAAGAGTATGTTATGGGGCAATGGCATATAGGATTTGCATTTAGTGTATGGAGAGTATAGGCCCCTAGAAAAAGCCAGGCTGACCGTGCGAACACGTGTCGGACCACTCATCACTGATCAATTTCACAGAAAGGACAATTAACTGAGGGACAGTGTTAGCATACATACCAATAGTGGACCAGTGCACCGCTGGGGTTCCTTGCGGCTGATACAATTCAGACCGCGTGTTATTTGCGCGGGGAGACTAGCCACAGCAAGCTGCTGCCGCACTGTGTCTAGACACATGCGGTGCAACGACGATACCAGCAAGAATCTACCAGCGCGCCACTGTGGCTTGATTCACACATAGACGCATTGTGCTCTCAGGCGGCCTGCAGAATATTGGCACCTGCCGCTGGATGATGCAATGATTATCCATCTGACACATTGGTTTACAGGAGGACTGTGCAAACTAAGGGGAGACCTCCTCCTGTATTACTTATCCAGGCTTACAAGATATGCCACGGCGTAACATTGATTAAATGTGGTTTATGTGCCCACACTAGACCTCCATGGCGTCATTGTAGACACGCAGATGAGTCTTGGTTTATTTTAATGTAAGAACAAATAAAGTTACATTTTCAAATGATACACTCACAACTTTCCCTTCCACCAAACCCCGTTATATAGTAGAGTATAGGAAATTGCATTTCACCTACACAAAGCAAACATATAAAAGTTTAGTTCTGTCTTAGTATATATTAAAACTCTAGTGCCCCAGCCTAAAAAACTAGAAAATATTAAAGTGCTTCCCATCAGGATATTATAATCATCCACCGTGGATATAGTACTCCTGAGGCCCCGGACTGCGTAGACTCCCATCCCCTGGCAGCTGTAGAACTACGTTTCTCATCACCCCTGAGTGTTCCTTCCTGGCAGGGGTTCTTTCCACACTATCATCACCATTTGGCTGCTATAACGCAGATATATTCAATTTCTCTGTAATTTAAATGTGGTGAGCATGTTTTTTTTAATGTTTTTGGTTCTAACCATCGCCGTATATAGTGTGCAACTTGTTCTCTGACATGTAGCTCTGTATTCTGATCTATACTGCATCCTGACTGGATCAGACTCTGAACTTTGGCTGCCCATTTTGACATTTGGCCTACCATAAAACTGGGCTGACCTGTGCCACCCTGAACTTAATTTCTATTACAATTCATTGCTGATGCCTTAGAGCATGAACTTGTGATCCTATGCCAGTGCAGCCATCCATATGAACAGCACAAATGGTTAAGCAACTACATTGTGCCCTCAAAATTAGTGGGTTGAATAGTTAGAATTTTAATGGGTACTGATGTAATATTTAACTTCTATAATTGTTAACCGTGGAAGTTCTATAATGGCAGGCATTTGTATGTGGTTAAGTCACACAAGTGTGTGTGCTAACAGATCTAATAAGTGATGATCAGTCGCACTCTGCTGTGGATGAGGTGCCGACATAAGGATCCTACCCCCACAGTAATGAAAAATCAATCTTGGCACCAGTGGCGTAACAAGGCCCCATGGGCCCTGGTGGTGCCCAGATACCAAACACTCCGTGCCGCCCTATCCCGCCATGTATCTTCAAAATACACATATTTCATATATACACTCCACAGACAAAAGCACACATAACTATATCTGCATAATACACTAAACACATATAAACACTGACCCACTACTACTCTCACGACGCTATATTCACACTACACATAAATACATACACCATGGAAACACTGAAATTTGCCACATAAAGTATTTAGATATATAATATATAAGAAATATAATATAGCTATATATTATATATACAATAATAGTATAATATATATAGTCCACGTACCTGTACAATACTATATAATATGGCAGTATTGAATAGATCACAATATACATAAATATATACCACTGCGAAAAAAAAACTGCACCATACTATACAGCGCCAAAAAATGACGCCACTAAAGGGCTTGCTCTAAAAACACACAGTCAGCTGACTCCTCTCATCAACACAACAACGAGCAGTGGACTTGGGGTGGGGGGAGGGCGGTTTAATCATTAATGCTAGTAAAAAGAAACATAGCCGAATGTAAAGACTAACAGGGCGTCGAGAGGGCTGACCAACACCGAAGGGGATAGGTGGACGAAGCAAGAGAAAAAAGGCAGAACCAGAAGGACATTCCTTTTGCTGAAAAACTTAATTCTGGAAGACAAGGCGTAAAAACGATCAATACAGACATAATAGATGGAACACGACGGAAATAAAAATTCTGTCTAGATGCATGTAATGGCAGATGAGAGGGGAAGTGGAAACAATGCAAAAAGAAAAGAAAAAAGAATTAAAGAGAATCTCAACTCTAAGAATCTCAAGTTTTTGGGTGCGGGAAAGGTGGGCATAGGTGTACTTGGTAAATATAGTTGTTTCGTTGTATAGATTAATTGGGTGACCCATATACGATGTTATCGCATATGGTTTGTGAAGATTTCTGGGAAGGAGGAAAGAGAGAGATCATACTGGGTTTTTTTAGAGCAGCCCTTTAGTGCAGTCATTTTTTGGCGCTGTATAGTATTGTCATTTTTTCGCAGCTGGTATATATTTAGTATATGTTATTATCAATACTGCATATTATGAATATTGTAGCAGGTAACTCTGATATATATTATCATATATATATATATACTATTTAATATATAGAGATATATCTATATATTATATATATATTAGGATATAATATATTTATGTGCCTGAATTTCAGTTTTCATATGGTGTAATGTATTAGTGTCTATGTTGAAATAGCTCTGAGAGTATGTATGGGGCAGTGGGTACATGTGTTTATTTTTTATTATGCATATATAGTGTGATGTGTGCTTTTGCTGTGGAGTGTACATAGAAATATGTGTATTTTTGAAGAATATGTGCGGGATAGGGCAGTCACGGATGTTTAGGTATCTGGGGGCCCACCAGGGCCCCTGGGCCTTGTTACGCCCTGTGCCAAATGGATTTTTCATTACTTGTGGGTAGGATCCTATGTCAGCCACCTCATCCACAGGAGTGCGCTGATACATCACTTATTAGTATCTGTTATCAACACAACTGTTGAACTTAACCCACATAATGCCTGCCATTATTAGCACCTTCCACTGTTAACAATTATAAAGTTAAATATTCAATCAAAGTACCCTTAAAATTCTAACTAGCAACCCCTAATTTTGAGGCACAATGTAGTTGTTACCCATTTTCGGTTTCTATGGATCGTGGCCTTTCGAAAGAAAAGAAAAAAAAAGAAAAACTGCAATAGGATCACAAGTTCTTCTCTAAGGCATCAGGCAAGAATTGTACCTACGAAATAAAGTTCAGGGTGGCACGAGGCGGCCATTTTATGTAAGGCCAATGTCAAAATGGCAGCCAAGTTAGATTCTGATCCCAGTTACAGGGATGCAAAGATCGAAACAAGCTACATGTCAAAGAAGAGAACATGCACAATACGGCGAGGGTAGGAGCAAAAGCATTAAAAAAAACAGGCTACCCATTTAATTACAGAGAATTAAATATATCCTGCTTTATAGCTAGCAATGAGTGATTGTATGTGTGGAAGTAACCCCTGCCGGAAGAACACTCGGGGTGAATGAGAACTTAGTTACTACAGCTGCCAGGGGAAGGTAGTCTACGGCAGTTCCCGGCCTCAGGAGTACTATACCCAAAGTTGGATAGATTATAATATCCTGATGGGAAGCAATTTAATATTTTTATTTTTTTAGGTGGGGCCACTGAGAGTTTTATATATACTACACGAACTACTTTTAATTATGTTTGTCTTTGTGTAGTGAAATGGCAAATGTCTATACTCTAATTATAAAGGGGGGTTTTTTGGGGAGAGGGAAAGTTGTGAGTGTATCCACGTTACAATGTAACTTTTATTTAAATTCTTCCTTAAATAACCAGACTCATGTCGTCGACATACGGCCATGAGGGTGTCGAGGTGTTGCATACAAACCCACATGTATCAAGGGGGACTCCGGGAGTGGCGATATACTGTAAGCCTGGATAGTAATAACACAGAGCGTCCCCTTATGTTGCCCAGTCTCCTGTAACCAATGTCAGTGGTAAATCATTTGGCATCATCCAGCGGCCAGTTGCCATATTTCTGCGGCCCATAGAGCACATGCTTCTATTTGCTAAATCCAAGACACAGTGGCGCATGCTGTGTTCATATTCCTGCTGTATCGATGCGGTGCCCGCATGTGTCGAGACACAGTGCGCTGGCAGCTTCTGTTGCTAGTCTCCGTTACTAAGCACGCGGTATTAATTGTATATCTCAGAACCCAGCGGTGCACTGGCTCACTATTGGTATGTATGCTAACACTGTCCTCAGTTTTACATTGTCCTTATTCTGGAAATTGACTCAGTTGCGATTGTGTCCCGAACACGTGTTTCGCCATGTAGCCGGCTTTTTCTAGGGGGCCTATACTCTCCATACCCTAAATGCAATCTAATGCCCATTGGCCCATAAACATACCTCTTTAAAACAAACAAGGGGCCACCAATATTTTAGATGGTATCAGTGATGTAACTAACTATGTAATTTAAACTTTTGAAAACAGACTAAAGTATGCCCTTGAAACTCAACCAAGAAGCAAGGGCTGAAGGGAAGGGCTTAAGGGAACATATTCGATTTAGTATTTAACACTCAATGCATTTTGGCTGTTAAAGGTATATGACCCCTTTCTGAGCTCTAGCTACTGTCCCTGTTGTGACCCAGCTCCGGAGGCAGCTGTTCCAAGGTTTACAGTTGTTACAGTAACGAAGCGCTGTGGAGATCTCAGGAGTCAACGTTGTTTTCCTCGGGTCGGAAACAGTTTCCCCCACCAATGATTTGTACTGAACATTCATATTGAATATAAATATAATAATGCCCCCATCTTAATACATACAAAATCCTGGCTTAAGAGAAAGAAAGATTACAGTGCTGTGTTTATTTAACGCTCATCCTACTAGAACATCCAGGTCCTTTTCAATAAGGGCTCTAACATTCTGCTACTCCAACAATGTTCATTTGGATTATTAGTCCCCAGGTGGAATCACGTACATTTTATGCCATAAGGTATACACAACAAGTATTAATACTACAAATTTCTAAAAATACAAAAAGGGTTAATAGAACCGCCACTGTCAAATCATTAGACCGGCGTTAAAAGGAATTCTAAAATCAAGATATTCACATACCAAAACATCACAGTTTCTATAATAGGCCTAGATGCAGGACGAGGTGTATACGGGAGCAGATACGAAACCAGTGAGCCCTGACATTGCTCCACCCCAAAACCCTATTTGCTGCTCCATACTTTGGTGACAACGGACAATTGAAATGCAGTCAATACCAACCTCAAAGTGAAAACATGGACACAAGGAAAAACCAAAAAAAAACAAATAAGAGGGAGTCACAAAGGCCAGGGCCCCACAATAGGAAGTAAGTAGTCACGCTACAATCACCAGGCCATGATGAGCTTATCTAAACTTCTTTAACCAACAAAACTGAAGCTTAATGGAACCAACATGTGATATCAAAGCCCCGATTCATATGACGTGGGGCGGCTCAGAGATTCCAAATAGCACGGGAGAAAGTGAGTATTGTGGCAGCTTTTCAATCACCATGGGTTGACTATTCTAAGTTAAAGCTAAGCTTATTCCAGACAGTTTAAGGACTAAACCCATGTTCACACACAGAAGTCAATCAGCACATTTCAGGCTCATACTACGAACAGGAGATGACTCCACCCAGATGTTAACAGGAGACGTCCTCATTCGGGTGTCATTGTTGAAAACCATGACTTACTTTTAGAATATTTCATAAAATAACTCATTAGTTCACCTCAAGTCAACAGATGTTGTGTATGATGGCAAGCCCAGGGTGAATATGCAGATTAGTTACATGGAGTGTTAAGCACTCTTCCTTGTAGTTTACTGGTATCGCTTTTATTAGGAATGATTTACATTAGAAAGATAGGTTACACTCTCTTACCTTTCTCTACCACTGATGATTGATACCTCATGTACAACACGCTTTATCATTATATAAATACATCAAGAAAGCCTCTACAAGTAGAAATAAATTATGTTCTATAATTTCTTTTCACAAAATTTCTTTGATTTTATAGTCATTTTTGTTCACACTGGTAAGGGGGAATTAGTGGAATTTCTTTTGGATAGAAAAAAGAACAAGCCCCTTTGTGTCAAGAAGTTGAAAGAGAGTTGAAAACTTAGATGTCTTTCCCACAGGAGCTTGAATACATAAGCCTTTGTCACATCCCTGAAGGTTCTTTCATGCCTTTTAAAGAAGTTTGTTAAAGGTTAAGATTGTCATAGGTTGAATTCGCTTTTATAACATGAAGCTGAGCATGAAAGTATTAAGTATTGTAAGTTTGCTTCAAAAGAACTTATTTTTTTCTTTATGAACTTTACCCTAAAGTCGCTTTGAAGAACTTTGGTCATTTGTCATTTCCTGTGCCCTTTAATGTCTACTTAAAAAGCATTTAGAATTACATAGAGGGATTCCTATTGAGAAATCTGTACATTCGCTGCCGCAAATGGAGCTCGATTATATGATGAGTAATGAAAACATGGCAGACTAGCCATATGAACACGCAAACACTTTTAATTAGACCTTGCTACCCCTATGGAAATCAAACCGTGCTTCTTCCCGATTTTTCCAGCTTGATGCTTCTGTCTTTGTTACCTTTTATTCTCATCCTAAAGGATTAATAAAGCCACGTGTCTAATCCCTGTGCACTTTAGTAATGATTTTAATCTTAGAAGAATTCTCGCAAAGAAGGTTTAGCCCCCAGTAGCGTTAAACAATTGTACATAAAAATATCTCATATTTGTGCTATTCTCCACAGAATCCAGAGACGTAATGACTAAATGCATTAATGATACACTACTTGTTGAAGTGATTCTTTTTAAAGTGTTTAGTTGTTCTTCAAGAGAACCGAGTTGTCTTTATTTTTACAAAGAATTATGTGAACCATAGTGTAGGATTGCTAAAGACCTGTATGCTCTATCTCACAATAATGCACTGTAAGCGGCATTATGGATTTTTTCCAAAGCCTGTATCCAGCATGTAGATCCTCAACAAGTAATGTTTTTCTGACGACTCACATTTAACATAATATGATAAAAAGATCTGTTGGTTCAGTAAGATTCACCATAAGTTTTCCTATGTGGGTTTTTCTTTCTTTTCCTCGAATAATTCTAAGACTACATGCCAAAAGTCTCAGAATACTTTTTTTATACTAACTAAAAGGAAAATGACATTTTGAATACAACAGCAAGAATTGCTATAGGTCGATTATTTTAAGCTATTCTACCAACATTGCAATGAATGCGTAGGATCAGCCCTGCTTGCAATCTGATTGTAGCCAAATTCAATTTCCGATGCCATTCTGTTCTTCTTTGATTTGTTATACTACTGCTTCCCATTAAACCGTTGTCTGTAATGCAGTCGCCGAAATGGACTGATGCACAACAGAACAGTAAACCCAGAGACTAACCTCCCTTCTCAGATGTCCCCACCTAGTCAATGTTCCTTCCTGCACCGAATGCAAGAATAAACTCCCTTCTCAGATGTCCCCCGAAACCTATCAATTTACCTTTCCGCACCAAGTGCCAATTCTTACTCCTTTCCTAGCTGTCCCCGCCTAGTTGATGTTCCTTCTTGCACCAAAGTGCAAACCACAAAATTAAGACGGGGCAAAACAAGCAACAGAGATGTCTCCTCCAGAATCAGGTCACACAAGAGGGCAAACTAATCAAAATTGCAAGGCAGAACATTCTAATTACAGTATGTCAGAATATCACACACTACTGACAAAACTTGCTACAAACTGGCTTAATATCAGTACAGATTAACTGACTAGGCTGAAACTGAAAAACAGTATAAGCACAGGGACTTGACAGGTGTGGTGCACATCAATCACTTTATCCAACAAGCTAACCAATGTTCGCACTAGCATTTCAGAGTGAACATAATGACAATCCAGCGCATCTCGCTGTACTCTACGGAGCCAGAGGATGCCTCCAGCACAGATGTTCACATTTTATCTTCTTGATCAACAAATGGTGGACAGTTTTTTCTTGGTCATAGCTAAAAGACAGACATTTCACCCATTTCTTGATTATTCTATCATGTCATTTTTTCCTTCATTTTCAAAAACTGGGACATGGACTTGATGTTTATGACCTATCACCACAGAGCAGAAAAGTACTGTCTTGTGAGAAATACAATGTTCTGTTGTCGACAACATGCTGCCAGCAGACTCTAAGCTGAGGATTTGGACTTAGTAAATCCTTCTGTGGGTTATTTTCTTTAAATCCCTGTATTACGAACTGTTATATACTTTATTCACCCACATAGGATAATTTAAAAGCTCTTTTTCTTAATATTAGATTTTGGATAATAACCTGCTTTATCTGGAGCACCATGCCGCACAATTTAAATGGCATGTAACTCATCCTAAAATATGATTTCTAAAGAAATCAAACTGTAAGTTGTTTCAATATATGCAGAACCATTTCAGCCACTCAGAATATCTGGATTAGCATATGGAAAGGTTTTTAATTGCTGGGTTTTAATAGTAGAATATATCATTTTATGGTAATCCACGGTCTAGTGGTAGGCTATAGACTCTACTTGTCTATAATCCATATTTATTCTCTTTGCTGCAGACTGTATTACTTTCCATCTTTTATGTATTCAAGAAGATAATAAAACGCTCAAATGCGCGTTGAACTAAATCAAACTGAGCCACCGTTGCTATACCCCATCCATTGAACAGTATTCAGTTGTGATATTATCATAATTTTTAACTTAGGTTTGAGTAGAGCCTAACTGATAAAATGCCTCTGCACATTACTGCAATACTGGCAAAACTGTAAGGGAATTGAATGCCACAGCTTGACGGCCTCAATATTAAAAGTGGGAAACTGTAACTAGACCTGGCAGTCTTGCCATGTTTCAGCTATCAATTTTTTGTACCCCCCATACATGGTTTTTATTATAACAAATTTATGCAATAGCCATCTCGCTGCTATAATAAGTTTTGAACTTTAAGAAAGCCCGCCCATAAAATTCTCCCATCCAATTCTGACTATACTGATTTATCCTTGGAGTGTCCCTGTTAGAAATTTAGTGGCAATGCTAAGAAATAAAAAAATACCGTATATTCCGCGTATAAGACGACAGAAAATCTTCTGTCTTTCTCTGGGGTCCGTCTTATAGCGCCGGCTGAGCCCTCTCCCCATAGCCGGTAAAGTCTTTGCTGCATATTGCTAGCACCGTCGCGGGTGTTTTCACAGCGGGGGCGCTGGGCGCCGCCATCTTACCTGGGATCGCAGCTCCCCGTGACGTCATCGGCGCGATCCGTCTCCAGGGTAGCCGCGGTCGTCCGAAGACCCGAGCTATTTTGTTGTAACCCCTTCATTACAATTGTCCGCGATAGCACATTGTAATGAAATGAGCGGAAATCCCCCTATACTGCATACTGTAAGTATGGCAGTATATGGTAGGATCGATCAGACAACCTAGGGTCAAAGTTACCCTAGGGTCTGATAAGGTAATCCAATAAAAATATAAAAAAGTTAAAAAAAAGGATAATAACAAACCTATAATTTTCGAATCACCCCCGTTCCCTAGAACTGACATAAATAGAAATAAACAGTAAAAACTCATCAACCATCAGGTATCGATGCGTCCGAAAATGCCGTCTATCAAAATTTGATAACGGTTTTTGAAATGCGTTACCCCGTAACGGAAAATAGCGCCCAAAGTCAAAATGCTTTTTTTGCCATTTTGAAAATATAAAAAAAATATAAAAATTGAGTCAAAAGGTCGTACCGTCCTAACTTATTCATATCGCAAATCATATCAAATTTCTCCAAAAATGACACCACCCACAGCACTGTACACCAAGTCTAAAAAGTTAGTAGCGCCAGAAGTTGGCAAAATCTAAAAAATAATTTTGGTTACCGAGGTTTTCTCATTTTCAATGAAACACTATACAAACCTATACAATTTGGTTATCCCCTTAATTGTACCGCCCAAAAATAAAGTAGACATGTCATTTGGGGTGCTCAGTGACAGACGATATCCAAGCCCATCAAGACATGGCGCAAATGCGTTTTTTCCCAGTTTCATTGCATATCGTGAATTTTTTTTCCCCCTTTCTGAGTACATGGGCATGGAATATTTATAAAAGAAAAATTAAGGTACATAGGTAACAGTTACAGTAAAGGACGATGGTAATGTTGTTTGTTGTAGCCTTATGTTTTATGAGCGACAGTCTTTCCTCTTCTTGTTTTGGAGTAGGTAATGTAATGTACTAACACATTTTACAATTTCGGCACGTATCAGATCCAAATAGTTTCTTATGGTTGCTCCAGACAATCTCAAAATAGTTACTAATTCTGCCATCCCATGGTTAAGGAGAGGGGCTGAAAGAACTAATATAAACAAAACAACCTATATCAATGTCCAGGACAATTGTAACAACATAGGTGCAGACGCTTCGATTGGACAACAAATCTTAGAAAATTCAAGGTATTCAACAAATATCTATGATTTGATGGTTTATCCTTAGATCACATCATGTGCTAGGTTTTACCATCAGCCTGGGCTTATCCTGAGTAAAAAATGCCTTTTAACTGCCCTGTATGTGGATGTTGGTACTTTGTTAACTAAAAACTAATAATTGCAACAGTCATAATTGCACAGTGTTGTGAGCACTTGTATCATTATTTATGTGTTTGTAGTACGTTACATCTATGTTTTAACAAATATCCCTGAAAATCAACACTGTTACTACTGTGATACTTCAAGTACCAAAAGCATTTTGCATTTCCTTTTTTTTTTTCTCCACCTATTAAAAATCCGATATTTTTTATTTCTCGTTATAGAAGCTGTATGTTTACAAATTGACAGTATAAATAGCCATGCTTGATACGGGAAGCTAGAATACAAATTTAAATCATGGAATTTATGAAAAATGCAACATTTCTTGAGTACTTGTTTTTATTACACATCTGCGGGATAGGGCAGGCACGGAGTGTTTAGGTATCTGGGGGCCCACCAGGGCCCACTGGGGCCTTGTTACGCCACTGGTGCCAAGATTGATTTTTCATTACTTGTGGGGTAGGATCCTTATGTCAGGCACCCTCATCCACAGGAGTGCGACTGATACATCACTTATTAGTATCTGTTATCACACAACTTGTGTGAACTTAACCCACATCAAATGCCTGCCATTATTAGAACTTCCACGGTTAACAATTATAAAGTTAAATATTACAATCAAAGTACCCATTAAAATTCTAACTATCAACCCACTAATTTTGAGGGCACAATGTAGTTGCTTAACCATTTGTCTGTTCATATGGATCTGGCCTTCACTGCAATAGGATCACAAGTTCATTCTCTAAGGCATCAGGCAATGAATTGTAACTAAGAAATTAAGTTCAGGGTGGCACAGGTCAGCCAGTTTTATGGTAAGGCCAAATGTCAAAATGGGCAGCCAAAGTTCAGAGTCTGATCCAGTCAGGGATGCCATAAGAATCAGAATAACAGAGCTACATGTCAGAGAACAAGTTGCACAATACGGCGATGGTTAGGAACAAAAACATTAAAAAAACATGCTACCCATTTAAATTACAGAGAAATTGAATATATCTGCTTTATAGCAGCAAATGGTGATGTATAGTGTGGAAAGTAACCCCTGCCAGGAAGGAACACTCAGGGGTGATGAGAAACTTAGTTACTACAGCTGCCAGGGGAAGGGAGTCTACGCAGTCCTGGGCCTCGGGAGTACTATATCCAAGTTGGATAGATTATAAATATCCTGATGGGAAGCACTTTAATATTTTAAATTTTTTTAGGCTGGGGCACTAGAGTTTTAATATAATACTAAGACAGAACTAACTTTTATTATGTTTGCTTTGTGTAGGTGAAATGCAAATTTCCTATACTCTATATATAAAGGGGGGTTTTTGGGGAAGAGGGAAAAGTTGTGAGTGTATCACTTTAAAATGTAACTTTTATTTGTTCTTACATTAAAATAACCAAGACTCATGTGCGTCTACATAGGCCATGAGGTTCTAGTGTGGCAATACAAACCACACTTAATCAATGTTACCGTGGCTATATACTGTAAGCCTTGGATAGTAATTCAGGAGGAGGTCCCCTTAGTTTGCACAGTCCTCCTGTAATCCAATGTCAGTGGTATATCATTTGCATCATCCAGTGGCAGGTGCCAATATTCTGCAGGCCGCCTGAGAGCACAATGCTTCTATGTGTGAATCAAGACACAGTGGCGCGCTGTGTCAGATTCCTTGCTGGTATCGATGCGTTGCACCGCATGTGTCTAGACACAGTGCGGCAGCAGCTTGCTGTGGCTAGTCTCTGCGCACTAACACGCGGTATGAATTGTATCAGCCGCAGGAACCCAGCGCTGCACTGGCTCACTATTGGTATGTATGCTAACACTGTCCCTCAGTTAATTGTCCTTATTCTGTGAACATTGATCAGTGATGAGTGTCCCGACACGTGTTTCGCCAGGTCAGCCTGGCTTTTTCTAGGGGCCTATACTCTCCATACACTAAATGCAAATCTATATGCCCATTGCCCCATAAACATACTCTTTAAAACAAACAAGGGCCACCAATATTTTAAGATGGTATCATGTGATGTAACGTAGCTATGTAGTTAGAACTTTTGAAAAAAGACATAAAGTATGCCCTTGAAACTCAACCAATGAAGGCAAGGGGCTGAAGTGGAGGGCTATAAGGGAACATGATTCTATATTAGTATTTAACAATCAATGCTATTTTGCTGTTAAAAGGTATATAGACCCCTTTTGAAGCTCTAGCTACTGTCCCTGTTGTGACCAGCTCCTGAGGCAGGCTGTTCCAAAGGTTTACAGTTGTTACAGTAAAGAAGCCTTGTGATCTCAGGAGATTCAACTTTGTTTTCTCGGGGTCGGAAACAGTTCCCCCACCAAATGATTTGTACTGAACATTCATATATTTATATAAATTAATAATGCCCCCTCTTAATACATGACAAAATCCTTGCTTAAGAGAAAGAAGATTACATTGCATGTGGTTATTTAATCTATGATCTACTAGAACATCCAGGTCCTTTTCAATAAGGGGCTCTAACATATCTGCTACTCCAACATATGTTGCATGTGGATTATTAGTCCCCAGGTGGATAACGTTACATTTTATGCCAATAGAGGTATACACATACAAAGTATGAATACTACAATATTTCTAAAAATACAAAAAGGGTTTAATAGAACCGACACTTCAAATCGTCAGACCGGCGTTAAAAGGCAATGTCTAAAATCAAGATATTCAACATACCAAAACATCACAGGTTTCTATAATAAAGGCCTAGATGCAGGAACGAGGTGTAATACGGGGAGCAGATACAGAAACACAGTGAGCCCTGACATTGATCCAACCCAAAACCCTATTTGCTTGCCTCACATACCTTAGGTGACACAGGACAATTAGAATGCAGTCAATACCAACATCAAAGTGAAAAACATGGACACAAGGAAAAAACAAAAAAAAACAAATAAGAGGAGTCAACAAAGCCAGGGAACCACACATAGGAGAGTAGAGTAGCAAGCTACAATCACCAAGGCAGGAATGGAGCTTATCTAAAACTTCTTTAACCAGCAATGAATGAAGCTTAGATGGAACCAACATGTGATATCAAAGCCCAAGATTCAATAGTGATTGGGGCCGGCTCAGAGATCCAAATAGCACTGGGAGAAAGTGAGTGGTGTGCTTGTCAATCACCATGGGTTGACTAAAGCTAAGTTAAAGCTAAACTTATTCCAGACAGTTAAGGAGCTAAACCCATGTTCACACACAGAAGTACAATCAGCACCTGTTCAGGCTCATACTACGAACAGGAGATGACTCCAACACAGATGTTACAGGAGACGTCCTTCATTCGGGTGTCATTGTTGAAAACATGACTTACTTTTAGAATATTTCATAAAAAATAACTCATTATTTCACCTCAAGTCAACAGATTGTTGTGTATGATGGCAGAGCCCCAGGGTGAATATGCAGATTAGTTACATGGGAGTGTTAAGCACTCTTCCTTTGTAGGTACTTGGTATCGCTGTTTATTAGAATTATTTATTAGAAGAGAGGTTACACTCTCTTACCTTTCTCTACCACTGTGATTGACCTCATTTAACATCACTTTATCAGTATATAAATACATCAAAGAAAGACTCTACAAGTATAATATAAATTATGTTCTTATAATTTCTCTTCACAAAATTTCTTTGATTTTATAGTCATTTTTTCACTGTAAGGGGGAAATCTAGTGGAATTTCTTTTGGATAGAAAAAAGAACAAGCCCCTTGTGTCAAGAAAGTTGAAAGAGAGTTGAAAACTGTAGATGTCTTTCCCACAGGAGCTTTGAATACATAATCCTTTGTCACATCACTGAAGGTTCTTTCAGCTTTTTAAAGAAGTTTGTTAAAGGGTAAGATTGTCATAGGTGAATTAGCTTTATACATGCAAGCTGAGCATGAAAGTTTATTAAGTTATTTAAGTTGCTTCAAAAGAAACTTATTTTTTCCTTTATGAACTTTACCTAAAAGTCCGCTTTGAAGAAGCTGTGGTCATTTGTCATTTCCTGTGCCTTTAATGTCTAATTAAAAAAGCATTTAGAATTACAGTAGAGGGATTCCTATTGAGAAATCTGTACATTCGCTCCGCAAATGGAGCTCAGATTATATGATGATTAATGAAACATTGCAGACTAGCCATATGATACACGCAACACTTTTATTAGACTTGCTACCCTATGGAAATCAAACAGTGATTCTTCCCGATTTTCCAGCTTGATGCTCTCTGTCTTTGTTAACCTTTTATTCTCATCCTAAAGGATTAATAAAGCCAAGTGTCTAATCCCTTGCCACTTTAGTAATGATTTTAATCTTAGAAAAATCTCTCAAAGAAGGTTTAGACTCATCCAGTAGCTTTAAAACAATTGTACATAAAATAATCTATAATTTGTGCTATTCTCCACAGAATCTCAGAGACGTAATTGACTAAATGCATTACAGATACACTACTTGTGAAGTGATTCTTTTAAAGTGTTTATTTGTTCTTAAAAGAGAAACTTAGTGTCTTTATATTTTACAAAGAATTATGTGAACCAGTAGTGTAGGATTGCTAAAGACTGTATGCTCTATCTCAACAATAATGCACTGTAAGCGGCATTATGGATTTTTTCCCAAAGCCTGTATCCAGCAGTGTAGATCCTCAACAAGTAATGTTTTTCTGACGGCCTCAAATTTAACATAAATATTATAAAAATATCTATGTTTACAAGTAAGATATCACACATAAGTATTTTCTTATTTTGTTTTTTCTTTCTTTTCTCTGAATAATTCTAAGACTACATGGCCAAAAGTCCCAGAATACTTTTTTATTCAGAAACTAAAAGGAAAATGACATATTTGAATACAACAGCAAGTAATGGATACAGGTGCCATTATTTTAAGCTATGTCTAGCACATGCAATGAAATGTGTAGGATCAGCCTGCTTGCAATCTGATTGCAGCAATCCATTTCCGAGGCAATTCTCTTCTTCTTTGATTTGTTATACGACTGCTTCCCATTAGAAAACTTTGCTGTAATGCAGGCTCTGAAAATGGACTGATGACACAGACAGAGACAGTAAACCAAGAGACTAAACTCCCTTCCCAGATGTCCCCCACCTAGTCAATGTTCCTTCCTGCACCAAAGTGCAAAGAATAAACTCCCTTCTCAGATGTCCCCTGACTAGTCGATTTACCTTTCCTGCACCAAAGTGCAAATTCTTTACTCCTTTCCTAGCTGTCCCCGCCTAGTTGATGTTCCTTTCTTGCACCAAAGTGCAAACCACAGAAATTAAGACGGGGCAAAACAAGCACAGAAGAATGGTCTTCAGAGTCAGGTCACAACAAAGAGGGCAAACTAAGTTCAAAATTGCAAGGCAGAAACATTCTAATTACAGGTAGGTCAGAATACCACACACAAACTGAAAAAAATTTGCTACAAACTGGCTTTATATCAGGTACAGAATACTGACTAGGACTGAAGAAACAGAGTATAAGCAGCAGGAGACTGACAGGTGTGGTGCAAAATCAATCACTGTAGCCAGCAAGCAAAACCAATGTTCACACTAGCAATTTCAGAGTGAAACATAATGACATAATCAGCGCATCCTCTGCTGTACTCTACGGACAGAGGATGACTCCAGCACTGATGTTACATTTTATCTTGATCAAAAATGGTGGACAGTTCTTGGTCATAGTCTAAAAGACAGACCTTTTCACCCATTTCTTGAGTATTCAGATATGTCATTTTTCCTTTCATTTCAAAAACTGGGAGATTTGACTTTATTTTATGACCTTCAACCACAGAGCAGAAAAGGACTGTCTTGTGAGAAATCACAATGTATTTGTCTACAACATGCTGCCAGCAGACTATAATGCTTGAGGATGTGGACTTAAGTATATCCTTCTGATGGGTATTTTCTTTTGAAATCCCTGTATGAGAATCTTTATATACTTTATTCACCCATCATATGAGTAATGTAAAACTCTTTTTCTTAATATTAGATTTTGGATTAATAAACTAGCTTTATCTGGAGCACCATGCCCACAATTTTATATGGCATGTACTCATCCTAAAATATTATTTCTAAGAAGAAATCAAACTGTAGAGTGGTTTCAATATATAGCAGAAAATTTCAGCCAATCAGAATATCTGGATTAGCATATGGAAAGGGTTTTAATTGCTGGAGTTTTATAGTAGAATAAATATAATTTTTATGCTAATCACTGTCTAGTGGTAGGCTAGTATACTCTACTTTTCTTATAATCCATATTTAATGTCTCTTTGCTGCCAGACTGTATTATTACTCATCTTTTTATGTATTCAAAGAAGATAATAAAACTCTCAAATGCAGCGTTGAACATAAATAAAAAATGAGCCACCGTTGCTAGACCCCATCCAGTGAACAGTATTCAAGTTGTGATATTAGTCTCATAATTTTTAACTATAAGGTTTGATAGAGCCTAACTGATAAAATTCACTCATGCACATTACTGCAAATACATGGCAACCTGTAAGGGGATTGAATGCCACAGCTTTACGGCCTCAATATTAAAAGTGAGAAACTGTACTGAGACCTGGCAGTCATTGCATGTTCAAGCTATCAGTACCAGTACATGTTTTTATGTATAAACAAATTTATGCAATAGGCCATATAGCTGCATATAATAAAGTTTGAACTTTAAGAAAAAGCCAGCCATAAAATTCTCCCATCCAATTCTGAATATACTGATTTTCCCTGTGGAAGTGCAGCTGTTAGGAATTTTAGTGGCAATGCTAAGAAATAAAAAAATACCGTATATTCCGGCGTATAAGACGACAGAAAAATCTTCTGTCTTCTCTGGGGTCGTCTTATACGCCGGCTGAGCCCTCTCCATAGCCGGTAAGTCTTTGCTGCATATTGCTAGCACCGATCGCGGGTGTTTTCACAGCGTGGGCGCTTGGGCGCCGCCATCTTACCTGGGATCGCCGCTCCCCGTGACGTCATCGGGGGCGGCGATCCGTCTCCATGGTAGCCGCGGGTCTTCCGAAGACCCGAGGCTATTTTGTTTTAACCCCTTCATTACAATGTGCTGATAGCACATTGTAATGAATGAGGAGGAAAATCCCCATATACTGCCATACTGTAGTATGGCAGTATATGGTAGGATCGATCAGACAACCTAGGGTTAAAGTACCCTAGGGTCTGAAAAATATAGAAACTTAACAATAAAAAAGTAAAAAAAAAAAAATTATAATAAAAAAACCTAAAATTCAACACCCCCCCTTTCCTAAACTGACTAATATAAATAAACAGTAAAAATCATAAACACATCAGGTATCGACTCGTCCGAAAATGCCCCATCTATCAAAATATGATAACGGTTTTTCAACCGTTATCGGATATTACGCAAGACGTAATATCCAAGCCACAAGAAAATGGCGCAATGCGTTTTTTCACCATTTTTCATTGCATTTGGAATTTTTTTTCCCGCTTGTTGAGTACATGGCATGGAATATTATAAAATTAAAATTGTAAGTACAGTATGGTAACATTTACCGTAAATGGACAATGGTAATGTTTGTTGTTGTATGCTTATGTTTATGAGCAAAGTTTTCCCTGCTATATACCTGATGTCATAAGAATATAAATTAAAAAAAGGACATGTTAAATTCAATCAGTTTTTTAAAAAATTTTACCAGTGTTTTTGTATGCGTTGGAAAAGGGGTAGCCTTATACGGCGAATATATCTTAAACTCTATATTCTAAACAGGAAAGTAGGGGGGTCGTCTTATACACCAGGCCGTCTTATACGCCGGAATATACGGTAGTTTTCTTTCCAAAGAGAAAAACATTATTTGGTTGTCTTCACATTAAAAATATTACATCTCTTCTTGTTGTTGTAGGTATGTAAATGTACTACAAATTTTACAATTTCAGGCACAGTATCAGATCCAAATAGTTTCTGATGTGCTCCAGACAAATCTTTCAAAATAGTTACCTAATTCTGTCATCCATCCCATGGTTTAAGGAGAGGGGCTGAAAGAGAAAAAAAAAACATATATCAATGTCCAGGACAATTGGAACAACATAGGTTCAGACTCTTTGGATTGGGACCTAAACAGAATCTTTAGAAAAATTCAAAGTATATTCAACAAATATATTGTGATATATGATTTGTATTTTTTAGACTTGAATCAGCATTAGAGATGAGCGAACATACTCGTCCGAGCTTGATGCTCGTTCGAGCATTAGCGACTCGAAACTGCTTTTGCTCGGACGAATAACTTCGCCCCTTGAGAAAATGGCAGCTCCCGCCGTTTTGCTTTTTGGCGGCCAGAAACGAGCCAATCACAAGGCCAGGGACTCTGCACTCCACCCAGCATGACGTGGTACCCTTACACGTCGATAGCAGTGGTTGGCTGGCCAGATCAGGTGACCTGGGATAGACTAGCCTCTGCCCCGCGCTGCTCGGTATCATTCTGTGTCTGGATGCCGCTAGCGGGAGAGAGCTGCTGCGGTCAGGGACAGCGTTAGGTTATCTAGTGATTACTGTTAGGGGCAGGAGTGATTCACAAGAACCAACAGCCCTTCTTAGGGCTACAATAACGTTATACTTTTTTTTTTTTTGTTTGCTTGTGACTGGCTTGCTGGCACTAGTAGTGCAGCTAGACCATATTGTGAGGAATTTGCAGGGGACTTGCTACCCGTTGTGTTTTAGCTCTTAGGGAACACATATCCACCTCAAACACCAAGTGGGAAATTTTATTAGGGGTTTGATTTCAATTAGGCACAGTCTGCCAGTTTCTTTTAATTTTACGTTTATTTTTTTCATAACTCAGCGTCACTCATCAGTGGTGCTTTCATACTTGGCTAGAAAATAGCCAAAGGAGAATCCAAACGGCTTACTTACGCCTAATAGCGTTATATATATTTTATTTCTGTTGATCTGCTGGTGGCTGTCCTTGCTGCAGTGCATATACTAGCCAATTGTGAGGAATTTGGAGTGAGACTTGCGACCGTGTGTTTAGCGCTTGTGACGCACATATCCATCGCAAAACCGAAGTGGGAAAATTTATTAGGGGTTGGATTTCAATTAGGCACAGTCTGCCAGTTTTTTTTATTTTTACGTTTATTTTTTCATAACTCAGCGTCATCTCATGTGGCTTTCAACTTGGCTAGAAATAGCCAAAGGAATCCAAACGGCTGTACTTACGCCTACAATAGCGTTATGTATATTTTATTTTGTTGATCTGCTGGTGGCTGCCTTGCTGCAGTGCATATACTAGCCAATTGTGAGGAATTTGAGTGAGACACTTGCGACCGCTGTGTTTAGCGCTTAGTACGCACAATCCATCGCAAAGACCGAAGTGGGAATTTATTAGGGGTTTGATTTCAATTAGGCACAGTCTGCCAGTTCTTTTTATTTTACGTTTATTTTTTCATAACTCAGCGTCATCTCATCAGTGTGCTTTCATACTTGGCTAGAAAAAGCCAAAGGAGAATCCAAACGGCTTACTTACGCCTACAATAGCGTTATATATATTTTATTTCTGGTTGATTCTGCTGGTGGCTGTCCTGCTGCAGTGCATATACTAGCCAATTGTGGAGAATTTGGAGTGAGACTTGCGACCGCTGTGTTTAGCGCTTAGTGACGCACATATCCATCGCAAAGACCGAAGTGGGAAAATTTATTAGGGGTTGGATTTCAATTAGGCACAGTCTGCCAGTTTCTTTTTATTTTACTTTTATTTTTTCATAACTCAGCGTCATCTCACAGGTGTCTTTAATACTTGGCTAAAAATAGCCATAGCAATAGATAGCATTGTTTGGTTTTAAAAACTAAAAACAACAAAAAAAACACAAAAACACAAAAAAAAAACAAAAAAAAGTTAAAAACAAATTAAATTATATAACTTTCATTTTAAAATTTTAACCCAGGGCTAGGGGTAGAGGACGAGGACGAGGGCGGGGACGTGGGCGTCCATCTACTGCAGGGGTCAGAGGCCTTGTCCGGGTGGGGGGAGACACCACCTGCTGATGAGGGAGCAGGGGAACGCCGCAGATACTACACTCCCTAGGTTCATCATGTCGAAGTTACTGGGACTCGTGGTAGAGCACTGTTGAGCCAGAACAGTGCGAACAGGTGATGTCGTGGTTGCCGACAATGCTTCGAGCAATTTGTCCACCAGTCAGTCTTCCACGCAGTCCACCCTTTCACCGAAATCGCCGCCTCCCAGCTCCTGCACCTCACCTCCTCCCCCCCGTCTGCCCCCCTCCCAGGAAAATTTGGGCATTTGAGCCGTATACACTCTGAGGAACTGTTTCTGGACCCTTCCCACAGTCACAAACCACTTGTCCGTTGCTGCTGAGCAATTTTCCGAGGCCCAGGTTTTCCACCAGTCGCAGTCTGTGGGTGATGTGACCTTCTTGACGTAGTGGAAGAAGTGTGTAAAGAGGTGTCCGACGATGAGGAGACACGTTGTCAGACAGTGGTGAAGTTTGTTGTCAGGGCAGGAAGTCCGAGGGGGAGCGGACTGAGGGATCGAGGATGATGAGGTGACAGACCCAAGCTGGGTTGAGAGGCCGGTGTGAACACAGTGCTTCTGAGACGGAGGAGAGTCCATAGCAAACAGGTTGGAAGAGGCAGTGGTGGGCCAGACGTCGAGGCAGGGCCAGAGCAGGTGCATCAGCGCCAAATGTGTCACGTAGTGAAGCCTCCGTGGCGAGGGCTCCCGCGCGAGGGCTAGATTTTTCAGAAGTCTGGAGGTTCTTTAAGGAACACCGGATGACCGACGGACTGTTGTTGCAACCTTTGACCAGGATACGCAGGGGTTCCACCACTACAGCTTAACTACACCAGTATGCGCAGGCATATGAAATGCTAAACACCCGAATCGTGGCACCTAGCCCTGTTCACTCCGGCCGTGCACACCACTGCTCCTTCACCGTGTCAGCTGATAGTCAGCCCCCTGCCCAGGACCCTGGCACCAAAAACCCCTCGTCGCCTCCACGATCTCCACCGCATCCACCAGCGTTCAGCTCTCCATACCCCAGACGCTGGAGCGGAAAAGAAACATAGTGGCAACCCACCCGCACGCCCAAGCCCTGTAATGTCCACATCTCCAGATTGCTTAGCGGCTGAATGCTGCCCTATAGGCTAGTGAGACCGAGGCCTTTCGCAACCTCATGGCGGCGGCCGCCCCTCGGTATTCGGTCCCCACCCCACACTTTTCCCGATGTGCCGTCCCAGCCTGCACCAGCACGTGTCAGACAACATCATCCGTGCCCTGACCAACGCCGTTTCTGACAAGTCCACCTGACCACGGACACATGGACGAGTGCTGCCGGCAGGGCCACTATATATTCGCTGACGGCACATTGGGTTAACTTGGTGGAGGCTGGGACCGAGTCTGACCCGGGGCTGGTCATATCTGCCGACGCCGAGGATGCGGGGCCATACTCGGTCCAGTCTCAAAGGCCTACTACTACCTCCTCCTCCTCCCACCCCTCCTCCACCTCCTCCTCCGAATACCATCCGTGGGCATGCGCCATCAGTCGCTAGCTCTAGGCACTGCAGCCAGTCCGTCGCTAAGCGACAGCAGGTGGTGCTCAAACTAAGCTGAGCTAGGCGTAAAAGGCACACCCCCAAGAACTATTGACAGTGGCATCACGGCAACGGCCGTACCTGGTGGCGGCTCTGCAACTCGGCAGACTGACACATGTGCCATGCCTGGCCCATGTGTTAAATCTGGATAGTTCAGCGTTTCCTCAAGACATACCCCAATCTGTCAGATTGCTCACGAAGGTGCGCCGCATCTGTGCGCATTTCAGGAAGTCCAGCACAGATGCTGCCACTCTTGGACAGCGCAGCGCCGCCTCCACTGCCCGCTCACCGACTGTTGTGCGACGTGGCCCACGAGGTGGAATTCAACATTACCATGTTATCCAGAGTTTACAAGCAGCGCAGAGCGATTGTAGACTGCCAGATGTCAACTTCCACCAGAACTGGTAGTCAGGTCAGTCAGCTTCCTCAAGTCTACAATGAGGAGTGGACGTGGATTGTCTAGATATCTGTCGTGCTGAAACTTTGAGGAGTCAACACAGATGGTCAGTGGCGATGCCGCCATCATCAGCCTCACCATCCCGCTGCTTGGCCTGTTGAAAACTCCGTCTGAGCATGAAGTCGGAAGCTTTGCGCTCGTCACAAGAGATGGGGGAAGAAGATTCCCTTGTTGATAGCCAAACACCCTCAGGTCTGTTTCTCAGCGCATATCGGAGGAGGTGAAGAGGATGAGGAGGAAGAGGAGGAGAATGTTGGCGAGACACAAGAGGGGGCACTGCTCAGACCTTCACTGTTCAGGCGTTATGGGCAGAAGAAGAGGAGTTGGAGGAGTTGGAGGAGGAGGAAAATGGGCAGTCAGGCCAGTGAGGGGTGGTGAATTCTTGCGCGTTGGGACTCTGGCGCATATGGCAGATTTCATGCTAGGCTGCCTATCCCGTACCCTCGCTTCAAAGAATTATCCAGCACCTATTACTGGGTATTCACTCTCCTGGTACCCAGTACAAGCAAAATCTTTCCACTCTCTCCCTGGAGAGGAGGAGTGTGAGAAGCATGATACCAGCAGGCCCTGGTGCACAAGCTGAAACGTATTTCCTTCTGACAGCACTAGCGGCAGAGTGGCGTAGTTCTGCGGGACAAGTAGCGAGGAGAGTAGCGAGCAGACAGCTGTCCAGCACTGGCAGGTACGCTTTACAAGGCTTTTGCCAGCTTTATGTCACCCAGCAAGACACGTCACCTGTCCCCAGTCCGCAGAGTAGGGCTGATCTTTACAGAAAGATGGTGAGGAGTACGTAGCTGACCATACGCCATCGTCCTAAATGATCACACAGCTCCCTACAACTACTGGGTTTCAAAGCTGGACATGTGGCACGAACTGCACTTACGCCTTGGAGGTTCTTGCCTGCCTGCCGCTAGCGTCTTGTCCGAGGGTTTTCAGTGCAGTGGTGGCATCATCACCGATAAGCGTACACGCCTGTCGACTGACAGCGCTGACAGGCTGACGCTTATTAAGATGATAAAGCCTGGATTTCCATAATTTCCAATCTCCCCCAGGTGAAGGAGCTCAACCTGAATAGTTTCTGCACTCATCCTCCTCCTCATTTTCCTCCTTCTCCCCTCTTTGTACAGTAAAGCAGAGGAACTGGCTATTTTTGACAGGGCCCACTGGCTCTAGCTATAGTTACTTTATGCATTGAATTTTTTCTGGAGGCCACCTACCCGGTCCTCTGTTTTAAAAATTTTTGGGACTGCCCATACAGGCACTCAATCTATTTCATTTTTCTGGAGGGCCACCTACCTGCTCCTCTGGTTTGAAACTTTTTTGGACTGCCACATACAGGCACTCAATCTATTTCATTTTTCTGGAGGGCCACCTACCTGCTCCTCTGGTTTGAAAACTTTTTTGGACGGCCACATACAGGCATCCAATCTATTCCATTTTTCTGGAGGGCCACCTACCTGCTCCCTGGTTGGAAACTTTTTGGACTGCCACATACAGGCACCTCAATCTATTTCATTTTTCTGGAGGGCCCCTACCTGCTCCTCTGGTTTGAAAACTTTTTTGGACTGCCACATACAGCACTCAATCTATTTCATTTTTCTGGAGGCCACCTACCTGCTCCTCTGGTTTGAAAATTTTTTGGACTGCAACATACAGGCACTATCCAAATTAAATTGTCTCCATAGCAGCCTCCACACGTTGTCTCCATTGCTACCTCCAAAGTCGTCCATATGCTGCCTCCATACATCGTCCCCTTATCAAACAGGTGTGTCAGGCAGAAATTTGGGTTGTTTTCATGGATTCCACATCAAAGTTGTTACTTTGTCGCCACCCTGCTGTGTTATCCACAAAATATACGTGGCAAACTTTATGATTAACCAATTTATTTCAGCGCTTCTTGCGCATCTGTTTACACATCTCCCCTCACCCGCCATATCCCAAACTTATAAGAACGCTCTACACTTGATCTTATACAAAAGGTTCTTACTGCTGTTTGGGGAGTAGCCTAGAGACAGGGGCTTGGATTGGCGAAAGCTCGCCTGGCAGCGGAGGCGCCAGCTTCATGCCAAGATCCAACTAACATAGTTTAACTGCAGCACCTTTAATCTACTACTAGTCACACTGCCTCCATACATGGTCCCCTTATCAAACGAGCTGTGTCAGGCAGAATTTTGGGTTTTTTTCATGGCTTCCACATCAAACTTGTTAACTTTGTCGCCACCTCTGCTGTGTAATCCCCAAAATATACTGGCAAACTTTTATCATTTACCGATATTATTTCAGCGCGCTTCTTGCGCATCTGTTTACATTCCCCCACCCCCGCCATATCCCAAACTTATAAGAACGCTACTACACTTGATCTATACAAAAGGTTTCTAGAAGTGCTGTTTGGGGAGTAGCCTAAGACAGGGGCTTGGATTGGCGAAGCTCGCCTGCAGCGGAGCGCCAGCTCCATGCCAAGATCAACTAACAAGTTTTAACTGCAGCACCTTCAATCTACTACTAGTTCACTGCCTCCATACATGGTCCCCTTATCAAACGAGCTGTGTCAGGCAGAATTTTGGGTTGTTTTCATGGCTTCCATGTTAACTTTGTCGCCACCCTGCTGTGTAATCCACAAAATATACTGGCAAACTTTTATCATGTACCGATATTATTTGAGCGCTTCTTGCTCACCTCCGTTGGTTCCTCTCTGCCACCCATTGGTTTGAAGCCTGAGTCCATTTAGGGTATGTCGCCATGACACTCTCTAGCCTGCTGGCCGCTGCCTCTGCATGCCGTCCCCTATAGTGTCAGGGTCATTATTGGATGTTTTAGATGCTATCTAGCTTCATTCTGTCACTCTGTCATGGCCATGCTGTTGCCCATAATTTTGGCATAATGGTGCGATTAAGCAGCCTCAGAGGCTCCATGCATGCTGCCCCTGCTGTTTCCTGTCCATTTCCGGGTGGTTTCCATCCTTTTCTGAGGTTCCCAGGTGTTTGGCCAAGCTTCCCTGTGCAGAGCCTTGGTCCCCTTGAAAAATGCTCGAGTCCCCATTGACTTCAATGGGGCTCGTTATTCGAGACGAGCACTCGAGCATCGGGAAAAGTTCGTCTCGAATAACGAGTACCCGAGCATTTTAGTGCTCGCTCATCTCTAATCAGCATCTGTGCATAGGTTTTACCATCAGCTGGGCTTATCTGAGTATAAAAAATGCCCTGTATTTAACTGCCCTGTATTTTGATGTTCGGTACTTTGTTAACTAGAAAACTAATAATTGCACAGTCATAAAATTTTGTATGTGAGCACTTGTGATCATTGTTTATAGTGGTTAGTAGTACAGTTAGTTACATCTATGTTTTAACAAATATCCCTGAAAAATCAGACACTGTTACTGACTTGTGATACTTCAAGTACCAAAAAGCATTTTGCATTTCCATTCTTTTTCTCCACCTTTAAAAATCCATATATTTTTTATTTCTATTTATAGAAAGCTGTATGAGGGCTTGTTTTCTGCATTACAAATTGACGGTATAAAATATTCCATGCTGTATACTGGGAAGCTAGAATAAAAATTTAAAATGCAGGGAAATTTATGAAAAAATGCAACATTTTCTTGAGTACTTTGTTTTTATGACACTTACTGCATGCTACAAATGATACCTCCCCTTTATTCTTTGGGTCAGTACGATCACAGGAAAACTACAGTTATATAGGTTTTATTATGTTTTAATTAATTTAAAAAATAAAAATCTTTTGTACAAAAAAAAAAAGATGTTTCACCATATTTTGACGCTAATAGGTTTTTCATACTTTAGTGAACAGGTAATATGACAATGTTTGCTGGATGTTATGACGGTTTAATTTCTACCATCCTTAGAACTGTACAACCTTTTGATCTCTATTTATTTAAAATGTTAGCTGTTGCAAAAAAGGCAAAGCGTGGCATTTTGGACACTTGGGTTTTTTCCATTATGGGGTTCAGTGCCTAGAACAACCATTTTTATAACCAGGCATTTTGGTATGAGGTGATACCTGACATGTTTATGATTTCTTTTTTGGTTTATATATTTTAAATCAGGATAGGGGGCTATTTGAACTTTAAGATTTTTAAAATGTATTTATTTTTTACTATAGATATAAAACCGATAGGGTAATTTAACCCTGTGGAGTCAGTCAATAGTATTGGAGGTGATTTGTCACAGCCTGTAATAAACAGACAGTTTCAGGTCCCTCCTTAAGACAGGTCCCTAAGTCTTAAATAAACTCCAGGCTGTCATAGAAATGGATCAACACTCCTGGATGACGTCACAAGGAATGCCCATATGCCTCTGGGTATTTAAATGCCATGGACGTTTTGGCTAGGTAGCTGCATTTAACAGGTTAACACCAGAGATCAGTGCCTGCCTGCATACCGGACTGAACAATATAAGCATTTAAGACACACTCATAATGTCATAGTGGATTATCCAGTGGATCAGTAAACCACGGCACATACTACTGCAAATTCAAATTATATCTCATATTTATTCAGGCATCAACAGCAAATCATTTTGTTAATATAATACTGTACGCAAATTATGAGAGTTGTTAACCATCCAGCAGGAAGAAGATCCAATAATGAAATGCATCTAGGTCCCTCAAGGGCAATGTTTTGGTTATTCCCTTCATCATCCCTGATCTCATGGTAATATGTATGCAGGAGGATCATCTGCCCTTGAGTGAACTGGATGCAATTCATTACCTTAATGAATATAAGACTAAATTTGTATTTGCAAGGTATGTCATCCACCATTGTGTATGCATTGACAGATTCTCTTTAAATTTACTTGCCATCATTGTTCTTTTAATAATTAAATCCATTAAGGGAAGGTCCTGAGCTGTCTCTCAATGTTTGATCAGAGGACTCTGTTATAGCTTTTAGCTCAAGCTTTCACTCATATCACATGCATGAGATGAGTCCTAGAAGTAGTTGGCAAGTAAAAATCCATGTACTCAGCTTCCTCCTATTGACTATTAGAAACAAGAGGTGCATATAGAGCAATCTGTGTAAATTGGGAGCAGTGTAAGTGGAGGTGGAGCAGTCTGCCTATATTACTTTACTCAAATATGGGCTGTTGTCATTTGTCATCAAGAATAAAGTAAAAATCATAAAAAATAACGCTGTGAGTTTTTAAGAGTTTTACAAAAGATATGTACTACTACTAATGCAAAATATTCAACACAGTAATTTTAACAATATCCCAGTAAAGATTAGCATAATAGAACAAAACCCCACACAAATACTGGATAAGTGGAAGAGACAGGATTGGGAGTATAGGTAATATCGCATTACAATAATGATGAGAGTCACCACGGATAAAAAAAAACCATCACTAATCATGCCTCCACCAGTATACTTTCCAAGGTGCCCACGCAACATTGAACTTTTCCAGCTGATTCGGAAAACGGGGTTTTGTCACATATTCCATGGAACAGGCTTCCTGTCCCCAGCAAAATGGATTAAAATAAGAAGTTGGTGCTTCTTATTTCCCTTTAGCCGGGATATAGCAGCCATAAGGAGAATTGAAGCTTTAACCCCTTAAGGACGCAGCCATTTTGTAGCTTAAGGCTCAGTCCCATTTTTTGGATTCTGACTTGCGTCTCTTTATATTGTTAGAACTTTTGAACACTGTTACTTATCAAAGCGATTCTGAGATAGTTTTTTCCCCCCACATGTTGTACTTCATTTTGTGGCAAATTTTGGATGATAAGTTTTGTGTTTATTTACAAAAAAAAAAAAAAAAATGATGAATATTTAGAAAAATTTGCCATTTTCGAAATTCGAAATCACTGCGTTTTCAGGCAGATAGATTTACCACCTAAATAAATTGCCGAATAACATCCATATGTCTAATTTACATTTTCTAATTTTTGAAATGTTTGGATAATTTATTTTGACGCCACGCGGTACCAATCGAATCGCTATTTTCTGTATTAGATTGAATTTTGTGGATTAAATCTGGTGAAATTAAAATTTACATAGGCTAAAACCACCCTATATAACCACCCCGTATTCAATCTGCACCCCTCAAGCTATCTGAAACAGCTTTTACGAAGATGTAACCACTGAGATCTTTAGTAATTGAATACAAAGGGCGGTGCAATTAGAATGTCAAGTTTGTGGTTATACGTTATTTAGCCCTAAAATTTACACATTCCAAAGATAAAAAGAGAAAAACCCACCATCAATGTGTTCTACATTCTTCTGCGTGCGAGACCCTCACATGTGGCCGTACTTGTGTTATGGGGCACCAGCGAGGCGCAGACGGAAGGAGGGACCTGCAGCGGCCAGGATTTTAGTGTCCTCATTGGCCCCTTTTGAAGACAATTAAAATTTCGCTTTTACGTGATTGGGCCATATGATGCACTCATTTTGCGGGATGAGATGCTTTTTTCCAGTGTTATATTTTGGGGTGGTATCACATATTTTGAAATTTTTAGGTACTGATTTTGTAGTTGTGATTTTCTTACTTTTTTTTCCGTGTTCACGTATAGCCTAATAAGATGTTATCTTAATTCTAGGGTCGATACGATACATGGATACCAGGACAGATTTTTTTCTGATTTTACTTAATTTGTCAAAAAAACCCTAATGTGGGGAAAAAATCTATCATTTTTTTTGCATCCACCGTCTGCCAATGTGGCATAAATAACATTGTACGTTTTTGGCTACAGAGCTGGTGATGACTTGTTTTTTGCGGGAAATGTTGTCAGTTTGACCAATTATCATTTGAGCAGTACTAATTGTTTTGGTGATCACTTTTTATTGCATTGTTTCGATGGTCTATAATAGGTAAAATCATATTGTAGGCCGGGTTTTTTTAAAGTTTTTTTTACGGCGTTACATCAAAGGGGTCTATAGTTGATTTGTTTTTATTTTACGGATGTTGCAGACGCGGTATACTATATATTTGCGGGTGGGTTATGATTTAGAATTTTTTGAGAGTTATATGTCTTTTATTGTTTTGGGGCTTATGGGCATTTTTAGTGATTGATACCGTTATTTTTTATTGAAAAAACATTTTTTTTAAAATTTTTTATTTGATCCACAACGGGCAGGAACAAAGCAATCATCTGAGTGAGCTTTAGCTTACAATAGGCATTCTCATAGAGGCTTTTATGTGTGTAGTGTGTCGGAGGAATTTTCTTCCCTGTTACTCAGGTAGAGCACTGACTTGCCCCCAAGCTTAAGGGGGTTTCCACAGAATGGATAGAGTTAAGACCCAGATAGGATGAAAATATTCCTCTATGGTGGCTGCCGATGCATGCCTCTTGAGATACTACACAGACGTATATCATCAAGGTTCCAACGGAAAAATTGATAAGAGTTTGGATATAAAGAGCCATGATTTACTGTGGTGTTCGTTTCCACATAAGTCAAAGGAACTGTATGTTTCCAAAGATATAAAATATAACTTGGTATTGGTTAGAGAATGGACCGGAGCATACAAGAGAAAGAGCAGTCAGTGGTTATCCACCCTTTCAAAGGTCAAAAAGCCAGATTTCTAATAAGTGTTGAAAATTTTCTCGTCCAACATATGGAAAGAAAGTAGCGGGAGAAACTAACCGTTCAGCCTATCAATATATTAGAAAATGATCTACGAAAAGTCGCTCCCGGATCCGAGCTCCAGGGAGGACAGCAAAACTGTTTAGGCAAACTGTGACGGAGAAAACTATTCTGACCATTCCTGGCTCATAGAGTAAGGGAAGGGGACAATAAATATCCTGGGGACACAACTATTTCACCCACCCAGGGTATGGAGGGAGAGAGGGAAGGAAACTAACTAGGCAGACAAAGGACCATAGGAAGGACCATTTGTTTTCCTCTGGTCCGCATCTCCAGGAGCAAGTTCTTTGCCATAGACTTTAGCCCTTAAACATTCAACTTTAAAAACGTATTACCTTAGGCCTAATATAAGAAGAGTTGGAGCTTTTTATTTAAAAGTTCTTCCCCACCAAGAGGGAATAGATGGGAGTCCAGACATTCATGTGGCTCATATGCGCTGGTTCACTGAAGTAAGTAGTGTCTGGGAAATAAAACAGGTGGTGGGAGGGTTAGTCAAGATATTAGCACACACAAAAAACTTACGTAACCAAAGTACATCACCACTACCATAACCAGTGAAGGAACTATACTGATAAACCATTTGCAGAGAAACAGCTTGACCTGCCCAGGAGCCCATAAATATCTAGGAAACAGCCATCTGGGTCGCAGTTAGCATATTATTGGTGACAGAAAAATGAAGTATTAATATGAGGAATTAAATGGGAGAAATAAGGAACCAGCAACCGACTCAAAAGCTAAACTGAGAACGAAAAAGAAGTAGGGTACATAAAAAAAATATGGGAGAGAGCAGAATCCATAGGTAAGGAAAAATCACATGGAGGTACAAAAGATAAATGCACAATTTTTACAAAAACAGCTGGGCCAATAGAGGAGCAAAAGAATGAATGGCCGATCACCCAATCAGTGTTTTTGGAGGATCTCCTAGAAGATCATGGAACTCCTCTTGTGGTGCAAAGTGGATCAGGTAATGGTCCGGAAGGAGTTAGGTTTTTTTTTTTTTTTTTTTTTTTTTTTTTTTTTCTTTTTTTTTTTTTTTTTTTTTTTTTTGTTTTCTTTTTTTTTTTTTTTTTTTTTTTTTTTTTTTTTTTTTTTTTTTTTTTTTTTTTTTTTTTTTTTCGCTTCTTTTTTTCGTGCAGAGGTGGGTTTAGTCCTTCCCAGTTTGTAGTTTAGATACCCGAAGGTCCAAAGCCTTGTTTTTTTTTTTTTTTTCAATTAGTTGCAGATAAGTGACAGAAATTAAAAGATTCGTGGGTTAAGAAAGTCTGGCAAGCGACAAAAATAAGGCTGATTTATGTAGGTTAAAGATATGAGAAGTGGAGTTCGCAAAGAGTCACCCTAACAAGGCGGTGTGACTGGGGTGACACCTTAGTGGGAGAGTATTAGTAGAGGAGGATTCTCTCAAGTTTGAGGGTCTTTAGTGTCACACACGCCGGCAAGGGGAGACTACCCTATATCATCTTTGTGTTGTTTTAGTTTTAGCCTGGAGGGAGGGAGTACTAGTGGGCCGTTAGGCACCTTTGGGGTGTAAACGTGGCAAAATTACAGGGGAGTGTTAACGTTTGAGGAAAGTGTTAGTGTAGGTGATATAGCTAAAAGGATTATAAAGGTTGGTAAAGTCCTCCAGACACAGGCCTCTATCCTCCTGAAGGATATTGGGGTATGGCATACCTGGAAGTGGGAAACATGTGAAACTGGCAAGTGCACGGACCTGCAGCGGTCTGTGGCATGGATTACAGAGCAAAAGGGTAGCTTTCTATATGGTTAGGAGTTGTCGGACGTTATAGTGGCTGCAACACTATGGAGCTCCAAGGAAACACATGGTTGGGATGAAGAAGAAGAAGCAATTCGAGAGGTGCCAGTGAAGAGAATAAGGCATTGGATCAGTCACATTAGGAGCCTTCTGGACGGCATTAGATAAATATATGCGATGTAGACTTATCTTTATACTTCAGAAACTGTTATCTTAGTTCACGTGTTCATTGAGAATACTATAAAAAGTTCTAATACACTTACTAATAATGCCATTTCATTGTCATGTCTGACAATTATCAAGATGGCTGTGAAGTAGCAGATAAAATTAGTTTTAAAATATAATATAATGGCAAAAAAATTTCAGTTATTGGTATCTTTGAGATGAGCGAACATACTCGTCCGATCGCTTATGCTGTTCGAGCATTAGCTACTCGAAAACTGCTGTGTTGGCGTACAATAACTTCGCCCGCTCGAGAAAATGGCACTCCCGCCGTTTGCTTTTGGCGGCCAGAAACACGAGCCAATCACAAGCCAGGAGACTCCTGCACTCCCCACATGACGTGTACCTTACACGTCGATAGCATGGTTGGGCTGGCAGATCAGGGACGCCTGGGATAGACTAGCGCTGCCCGCGCTGCGCTCGTATCATCGTGTCTGGATGCCGCTAGTGAGAGAGCTCTCTGCTGGTCGAGGGACGCGTTAGGTGCTACAGTAGATTACTGTTGTAGGCAGGAGTGATTCACACAGAACAACCAACAGCCCCCTTCTTAGGGCTACAATAACGTTATACTTTTTTTTTTTGTTTGCTTGTGATGGGCTTGCTGGCATAGTAGTGCAGCTAGTACCATATGTGAGGGAACATTTGCAGGGGACTTTCTAGACCCGTTTGTGTTTTAGTCTTAGTGACACACATATCACTCAAAACCCAACGTGAAATTTATTAGCGGGTTTGGATTTCAATTAGCACAGTCTGCGCACTCTCTGTTTATTTCACGTTTATGTTTTCATAACCAGCGTCAACTCATCAGTGGTGCTTCATACTGTGGCTAGAAATAGCCAAAGGAGCAATCCAACTGCTTACTTCCCTCCAATAGCGTTACTGATATTTTATTTCTGTTGATCTGCTGGTGGCTGTTCCTTGCTGCAGTGCAGTATACTAGCCAATGTGAGGAACTTGGAGTGAGACTGTGCGGACCGAGCTGTGTTTGCGCTTAGTGACGCACATATCCATCGCAAAGACCCAATGGGAAAATTCATTAGGGGTTGATTCAATTAGGCCACAGTCTTGCCCAGTTTCCTTTTATTTTCTCGTTATTGTTTTCATAAACTCAGGTCATACTCATCAGTTGGCTTTCATACTTGGCTAGAAATATGCCAAAGGAGAATCCAAACGGCCTCTACTTACGCCTACAATAGCCGTGTATGTATATTTTCTTTCTGGTTGATCTGCCTCTTTGTGGCTGTCCTTGCTGCCAGTGCTATACTGCCAATGTGAGGAATTTTGAGTGAGACTTGCGCACCGCTGTGGTTTAGGCGCTTAGAGGACGCACCCATATCAATCGCAAAGACGAAGTGGGAAAATTTATCGGGGTTTGATGTTCACCTTAGGTCACTAGTCTTGCCATTCTCTTGTTTATTCTTCGTTTATTTTTCTAAACTAGCGTCATCTAATCAGTGTGCTTTCAACTTGGCTAGAAAAACCATAGCATAGGATCGCATGTTTGGTTTTACAAAACTAAAAACCACAAAAAAAAAAAAACTAAAAAACACAAAAAAAACCTAAAAAAAATTTAAAAAAAAATTTAAGTTATTTAACTTTCATTTCACCATGTTTTTTTTAACCAGACACGGGCTAGGGGGTAGGGACGAGGACGAGGGCGGGGACGTGGCGTCCATCTACTGCAGGGTCAGAGGCCGTGTCCTGGTGGGGTGAGACACCACCTCTGCTGATGAGGGAGCAGGGTAACGCCGCAGAGCTACCTCCCTAGTTCATCGTCTGAAGTACTGGGACTCGTGGTAGAGCACTGTTGAGGCCAGAACAGTGCGAACAGTTGTGTCGTGGATTTCTGCGACAATGCTCGAGCAATTTGTCACAGTCAGTCTTCCACGCAGTCCACCCATGTCACCGAAATACGGCACTCCTCCAGTCTCCTGCACCTCAGCCTCCTACCCCCAGTCGCCCCTCCAGGAAAATTTGGCATTTGAACCGCCATACTCTGAGGAACTGTTTTCTGGACCCTTCCCACAGTCACAAACAACTTGTCGGTTGCTGCTGAGCAACTTGTCCTGCCCAGTTTCCACCAGTCGCAGTCTGTGGTGATGATGACCTCTTGACGTAGTGGAAGAAGTGTGTGTAAAGAGGTGTCGGACGATGAGGAGACACGGTTTGTCAGACAGTGGTGAAGTTTAAGTGTTGTCAGGGCGAGGAAGTCCGAAGGGGGAGCAGACTGAGGGATCGGAGGATGATGGAGGTGACAGACCCAAGCTGGGTTGAGAGGCCGGGTGAACACAGTGCTTGGAGACGGAGGAGAGTCCTTAGCAGAACAGGTTGGAAGAGGCAGTGGTGGGGCCAGAACGGGAGGCAGGGCCCAGAGCAGGTGCATCAGCGCCAAATGTGTCAAGTAGTGAGAGCTCCCGTGGCGAGGGCTCCCGCGGCGAGGGGCGAGATTTTCAGAAGTCTGGAGTTTTAAGAAACACCGGATGACGACGGACTGTGGTGTGCAACCTTGCAAACCAGGATCAGCAGGGGTTCCACCACTACTACCTAACTACCACCAGTATGCGCAGGCATATGATCTAAAAAACCCGATCAGTGGCACCAAGCCCGTGTCACCTCCGGCGTGCACACCACTGCTCCTTCCCTGTGTCAGCTGATAGTCAGCCCCCTGCCAGGAACCCTGGCACCAAAACCCCATCGTCGCTCCACGATCCTCCACAGCCTCCACCAGCGTTCAGCTCTCCATACCCCAGACGCTGGAGCGGAAAGAAATATAGTGCAACCCACCCACCCACGCCCAACCCAAGCCCTTAATGTCCACATCTCGAGTTGCTTAGCCTGGAAGATGCCTCCTATAGGCTAGTAGAGACCGCGGCCATTTCACAACCTCATGGCGGGGCCCGCCCCTCGGTATTCGGTCCCAGCCGCCACTACTTTCCGATGAGCCGTCACAGCCCCTGCACCAGCACGTGTCAGAACACATCATCCGTTGCCTGATCAACGCCGTGTTTGAAAGGTCCACCTGACCACGGACACGTGGACGAGTGCTGCGGCAGGGCCACTATATATCGCTAACGGTACATGGGTTTACTTGGTGGAGGCTGGGACCGAGTCTGACCCTGGGGTGGTCATTATGCCGACGCCGAGGATTGCAGGGCATACCTGTCAGTCCTCAAAGGCACTATGCCTCCTCCTCCACCACTCCCCCCCCCCCCCCCCTACCTCCTCCCGAACTACATCCGTGGGATGGCGCCATCCAGTCGCTAGCTCTAGGCACAGCAGCGTGCCGTCGCTAAGCGACAGCAGGCGGTGCTCAAACTGCTGAGCCTAGGCGATAAAAGCACACCGCCCAAGAGAACTATTACAGGGCATCAAGGCGAGATGATTGTGGCTGCACCGCTGAACCGAAGCCAGCATGGTTGTGTGGCAAACGCCGAATAGGTGGCGGCTTCGCAACTCGCAGACGACACATGTGCAGCCTGGCCCATGTGTTAAATCTGAGTTCAGCGTTCCTCAAGACATACCCCAATCTGTCTCATTTGCTCACGAAGGTGCGCCGCACTGTGCGCATTTCAGGAAGTCCAGCACAGATGCTGCCACTCAGGGCAGCGCAGCGCCGCCTCAAATGCCCGCCTTCACCGACTGTTGTGCGACGTGCCCCGAGGTGGGAATTCAAAATAACCAGTGTATCCAGAGTTTACCAGCAGAGCAGAGCGATTGTAGCACTGCCAGATGTCATTCCACCAGCAACTGGTAGTCAGGTCAGTCAGCTTCCTCAAGTCTACATGAGGACGGTGGAACGTGGATGTCTGATATCGTCAGGTGCTGAGTAACTTTGAGGAGGCAACACAGATGGTCAGTGGCGATGCCGCCATCATCAGGCCACCATCCCGCTGCTTGGCGTTGAAAAACTCTCTGGGTCAGCATGAAGTCGGAAGCTTTGTGCTCATCACCAGAGACGGGGAAGACGAAGATTCCCTTGTTGATGCCAAAGCACCCTCAGGTCTGTTTCTCAGCGCATACGGGGAGGTGGAGAGGATGAGGAGGAGAGGAGGAGAATGTTGGCGGACACAAGAGGGGAGCTTGCTCAGACCTTCACTGTTCAGCGTGTATGGGCAGAGAAGAGGAGTTGGGGAGTAGTTGAGGAGGAGGAAATGGGCAGTAGGCCAGTGCAGGGGAGGTGAATTCTTGCGCGTTGGGACTCTGGCGCATATGGCAGATTTTCATGCTAGGCTGCCTATCCGTGACCCTCGCGTTCAAAGAATTTATTCCAGACCGATATTGGGTATTCACTCTCTGGACCCCGGTTACAGAAAATCTTTCCACTCTCATCCCTGGAGAGGAAAGGGAGTGTGAGAATGCATGAATACCAGCAGGCCCTGGTGCACAAGCTGAAACGTATTTCCCTTCTGACAGCGCTAGCGGCAGAGTGGTAGTTCTGCGAGACAAGTAGCGAGGGAGAGTAGGCGAGGCAAGGCAGCTTGTCCAGCACTGGCAAGGGTACGCTTTACAAGGCTTTTGCCAGCTTATTGTACCCCCAGCAGACCACTGTCACTGTCCCCAGTCTCGGCGAGAGTAGGGCTGAGCTCTTTATGAAAGATGGTGGGGAGTACGTAGCTGACCTACCATCGTCCTAAATGATCACACAGTCCCTACAACTACTGGGTTTCAAAGCTGGACATGTGGCACACGAATGGGCTGTACGCCTTGGAGGTTCTTGCCTGCCCTGCGCTAGCGTCTTGTCGGAGGGTTTTCAGTGCAGGGTGGCATCATCACCGATAAGCGTACACGCCTGTGATGACAGCGCTGACAGGCTGACGCTTATTAACGATGATAAAGCTGGTTTCTCATAATTCCAATCTCCACCAGGTGAAGGAAGCTCAACTGAATAATTTATGCACTCCCCTCCTCCCCTCATTTTCTCCTCTCCTCCTCTTGTACTAAGCAGAGGAAACTGGCTATTTTTTGACAGGGCCCCACTGGCTCTAGCTATGTACTTTATGCATTAATTTTTTGGAGGGCCCCTACCGGTCCTCTGGTTTGAAACTTTTTGGACTGCCACATACAGGCACTCAATCTATTCCATTTTTCTGGAGGGCCACCTACCTGCTCCTCTGGTTTGAAAACTTTTTGGGTGCCACATACGGCACTCAATCTATTCATTTTTCTGGAGGGCCACCTACCTGCTCCTCTGGTTTGAAAACTTTTTTGGACTGCCACATACAGGCATCAATCTATTCCATTTTTCGGAGGGCCACCTACCTGCTCCTCTGGTTGAAAACTTTTTTGGACTGCCACATACAGGCACTATCCAAATTAATTGTCTCCATAGCAGCCTCCACACGTTGCTCCTTTGCTACCCAAAGAGTCGTCACTATAGCTGCCTCCATACATCGTCCCCTATCAAACGAGGTGTCTGTGTCACAGAAATTTGGGTTGTTTTGGATTCCACAATCAAAGTTGTAAATTGTCGCCACCCTGCTGTGTATCCACAAAATACTGGCAAACTTTATGATAACGATATATATTCAGCGCTTCTTGCGCATCTGTTTTCCCTCACCCGCATATCCCAAACTATAAGAACGCTACTACACTTGATCTTCAAAAGGTTCTTAAAAGTGCTGTTTTGGGAGTAGCCTAGAGACAGGGGCTTGGATGGCGAAAGCTCGCCTGGCGCGGAGCTCCAGCTCCATGCAAGATTCAACTAACATAGTTTAACTGCAGCACCTTAATCTAACTAGTCACTGCCTCCAACATGGTCCCCTTATCAAACGAGCTGTGTCAGGCAGAATTTGGGTGTTTTCTGGCTCCAATCAAATTGCTAACTTTGTCGCCACCCTGCGTGTTATCACAAAATATACTGGCAAACTTTTATCATGTACCGATATTATTGCGAGCTTCTTGCTCACCTCCTTTGGTCCCTCTGCCACCTTGGTTTGAAGCCTGAGTCCATTTAGGGTATGTCGCCATGGCCACTCTCTAGCTGCTGCCGCTGCCTCTGCATAGCCATCCCCCTATAGTGTCAGGGCATTATTGGATGTTTTAGATGCTATCTAGCTTCATTTGTCACTCTGTATGGCCATGCTGTTGCCCATAATTTTGGCCTATATGGTGCGATTATGCAGCTCAGCGGCATCCATGCATGCTGCCCCTGCGTTTCCTGCCATTCGTGGTGTGTTTCCATCCTTTTCTGAGGTTCAAGGTGTTAGGCAAGCTTCCCTGTGCAGAGCCTTGGTCCCCTTGAAAAATGATAGATCTTCCATTGACTTCAATGGGGCGCGTTATTCGAGACGAGCACTCGAGCATCGGGAAAAGTTTGTCTCGAATAACGAGTACCCGAGCATTTTAGTGCTCGCTCATCTCTAGTCATCTTACAATAAATGTTAAAAGTATTTTGGAGGAACAATAAAAATACTGTCAGCACGACCTTTACAGAATTCCACATGGCTAAAAGCTCATTGCCCTTTAAACATGGACAGTAATTTAAAGTTCTACAAACTAGACTTATTTTGTTTTCATAATGATATATTTATTTTACAGTATTACTACTTGTTTTTTAACTTACTGTACAGTAGATAGAGTAATATGAATCAGCTAGCTGTAGCTCCCGGTATTACCCGGGATATTAAATAATTGCTCTTAACTACAATTAAATATAATGGTTTTACAAAAAATATTTTATATGTATCTATAGACTGTCTCTTTTAGTCTCAGTTACTGTCTGTTGCCGGCAATTTCTATCAGTGACAGTCACTAAAATGACACTGCCAGCGACAGACAGTCACTGATAGATAGGCACTCTTATTCAAGTGTCACTGGCAGTCTCTTTTATTGACTTTCTGTCACGACCATCTATTTCAGTGACTTTTTGTTGCCGGCAGTCTCATTTCAGTGACTGTCTGTCACTGGAAGTCTCTTTCAGTGACTGTCTGTTGCCAACACTCTCTTTCAGTGATTGTCTGTCACCAGTAGTCTCTTTCAGTAACTGCATGTTGCTGGCAGTCTCATTTTAGTAACTGTATGTTGCCGGCAGTCTCTTTCAGTGACTGTCTGTCGCCAGCACTTTCATTTCAGTGACCGTCTGTCACGACACTCTCATTCCAGTGACTGTCTTTCGCCGGCACTTTCATTTTAGTGACTGTCTGTGGCCAGCACTCTCATTTTAGTGACTCTGTCGCTGGCTGTCTCCTTCAGTGACTGTCTGTTGCTGGCAGTCTCTTTCAGTGACGGTCTATCTCTGGCAGTCTGATTTCAGTGACTATCTGTCACTGGCAGTCTCATTTCATTGACTTTCTGTGGCTAGCAGTCTCTCTCAGTGATTGTCTGTTGCTGGCAGTCTCATCACATCTGCATGAAAGATCTATGAGGAGTTTATTGTGCCCCTCTTTTTCTGATTTACACATCTTACCTCATTTCAGTGACTGACACAACCACTCTCATTCCAGTGACTGTTGCCACCACTCTCATTCCAAAGACAGTCTGTCAGCAGCAGTCTCTTTCAGTGACTGTCTGTTGCCGGCAGTCTCATTCCAGTGACTGTCTGTCACCAGCAGACTTTTTCAGTGACTTTCTGTCACTCTAAGTCTCTTTCAGTGACTGTCTGTTGCCAGCAGTCTCATTTCACTGATTGTCTGTCGCTGGCAGTCTCTTTCAGTGACTGTCTGTTGCCGGAACTCTCATTTCAGTGACTGTCTGTCGCCAGTAGTCTCTTTCAGTTACTGTCTGTTGCCGGCACTCTCATTTTAGGGATCGACTGTCGCTGGCACTCTCATTTCAGTGACTGTCTGTTGCTGCACTCTCATTTCAGTGATTGTCTGTCGCCGGCACTCTCATTTCAGTGACTGTCTGTCACCAGCACTTTCATTTCAGTTACTGTCTGTTGACTGTCTGTTGCCAAAAATCTCTTTCAGAGACTGTTTGTTGCCGGTAGTCTCATTTTAGTGACTGTTTTTGGCCAGCAGTCTCTTTCAGTGGCAGTCTCATTTTAGTGGCTGTCTGTCGCCAGCACTTTTATTCCACTGACTGTATGCCGCTGGCAGTCTTTTTCAGTGACTGTCTGTTGCAGGCACTCTCATTTCAGTGACTGTCTGTCGCCAGCAGTCTCTTTCAGTGACTGTTTGTCACTGGTAGTCTCATTTTAGTGACTGTCTGTTGCCAGCACTCTTATTCCAGTGACTGTATGTTGCCAGCAGTTTCTTTTAGTGACTGTCTTCCGCTGGCACTCTCATTCCAGGGACTGTCTGTCACTGGCACTCTCATTCCAGTGACTGTTACCGGCACTCTCATTCCAGTGACTGTCTCTGTGGGCACTCTGATTCCAGTGACTGTCTGTTGCCGGCACTCTCATTCCAGTGACTGTCTCTCGACGGAACTCTTATTCCAGTGACTGTCTTATGCCGTCACTCTCATTTCAGTAACTATCTGTTGCTGGCAGTCTCATTTCAATGACTGTCTGTCGCTGACACTCTTATTCCAGTAACTTGGGGTCATTTACTTACCAGGTCCTGTTGCGATCTAGCAGCGCGTTCTCCGACGAGGATTCAGGTCTTTGGTTCACTAAGGTTGTGCACCCGATGTCCACCAGGTGTCGCTGCTGCGCTGAAGTCCGCCGAGGTGATTGATTGATTTTGCGTCAAAAGTTTTTTCTGAATCTGTCAGGTTTTCCGACAGCCAAGGCCCCCCGATTTCTGCCGCGTGAAAGCCAGCGCCGATGTGCCACAATCCAATCGTGTGTGCCAAAATCCCGGGGAAATTCGGCGCAAATCGGAAAAATTTGGGAAACCCCGTGGAAAAAAGTGCTTCGGACCCTTAGTAAATGTGCCCCACTGTCTTTGTCACTATGTCTATGGGGGTATTTATCAGAAGTGTCTGAGTGTAGAACTTCTCTAGTTGCCCATGGCAACCAATCAGAGCTCAAGTTTCCTTTTTGGACAGCTGTTTCCATGGGCAACTGTAACAGTTTTACCTCATACAATCTCCCCCGATCTCTGTATCCCTATCCATCTTACCTCACACATAAATTGTCTTCTATCATTGCCTATAGTAACCAATCACAGCTCAGAGCTCATATTAATGACCTGTGGCAGAACAGCAACCAATCACGGTTCAGCTTCCAGCAGCAGCAGCAGTGAATTGCTCCAGTATATGGTGGGTAATAAGTGGAATTTGGAAAGCGTGGGGTGAAAATTTTGGCTCAAAAAGTGGTCTATGATGTCCCCTGAGTCACAGGCAACAACTTTGCAAAATTTGGTGATTGTAAATGCGACAGTGATGATTCCTTTAGCGGACATACATACACACACATACATACAGCTTTTTAACTAGATATTAGATTTGAAGGGTTTTAACACCAGGCAAAATCACAAAGATTTGCCTCTTCAAACGGCTCATCAAGGGGGTTCTGGGAGTTGGACTCCCAAAATCTTGAAGTTGTTTAGTAAGTTACCTAACCTTTCTGTTTACATGTGATAGTAAAAGGGTTATTTCTTTACATGTATGTCTTGTATACTATATTTTTTAGAAGTTTTCCCTCTGTGCATTCTAAAGCTTTGTGAATTAGTAAGGATTGTTGCTGATATGATGACTTTGATACACAAACTGACAGGAATAAAGCACTTGGGATGAGATACAAAACTTAATGTAATATCTGTGAGCTTACAGTCTATAATCATAATTCACCAGAGATTTCAGATTTAATGTTATCTTGCAATGGTAGTAAGAGGGAAAATGTTAGAAGTGAAGAGACATTTTTCTGAAAGAAGATACAGGCAGTTACATACAAGATAGGTCCTGTAGGTTTATTCTTAAGTTGAATTTGTATGTAAGTCTGAACTGTATATTTTATAATTGTATCCCCAGCCACAATGTTTGGTCTCTGTGATGATTGGATTTTAAAAATTTTGGATTGTCATAAGAACCAGGATTAACAATTTAGCTTAATTGCAGACACCTTTGATAACTGTTATAGCTGATAATAGTAGTAAATTACCATTTACCAGAGGTCCATTTGTAACTAGGGGTGTCGTCTGTAAGTCAGGTGTTCTTAAGTAGGGGACCACTTGTATTACAATGTTTAGGATATTTGCTTTTTCTATTAAAGGGGTATTCCAGGAATAAGCATAATTCATATACAAATGGGTCCTTAAAATATAAGCTAATGTGTAATTAGTTGTTATTTAAAATTTTGCTCCCCTTAGCAGAAAAATGCTGGTGACATGGACTATAATGAAGAATTAAAATGCTACCGGCCCTTTAATCAGTCCATTAATATCCTCCTCGCGGTCCGTTGCGGAGCAGACACAGGAGAGAAGATGGCAGCTGGTCAAATGTCCCCATCACATGTCCTGCACCTGCCTGGACAGGTCATGTGATCATCACTATGTTTGGCTGTAGTCTATCCAGTATGGCCAGTGTTTTGGTGATGGCAGTTACACATTATTACTATGGTAACAGAGCAAGAAAACCGGTTACATCATCACTGGGAGCAGAGCAAAAGAGGTAGGAGGAGTTACTGAGAACTAAAGGATCTTGGGACTTGTAGTTATCCAGTGGCGGCCATCTTAGTGATAACTCCACCTACTTTAGAGAGGCCATAATTTTTGTAAATCATAAAATCAAACTATTTAAGCTCCATTTTGCGACTAATGACATTGATTATTGTTGTATTCATTTATTTATATCATCATGGGTTTTTGTGATAGATTAATTTATGCAAAGTTTAATGAGAAGTTAGTGACCATTTAAATATACAAACATTCATGGCATCATATTTGATCTTTATTTAAAGACTCAGAGTTATCTGTGAATCAGATGATCCATGCTTACTTGGGAGCTGTATATAAGTAGGTTTGGTATACAGTACATCTCTTTTGTTAAACACAATTTCATTGAGATTCTAAGTAAAATATGTTTACAACAGTAAAATCTGGGGACTATTAAACAGCACAGTATAATTTAATGTCCATTGTTACATTAGATTAATCACTGTTACATCTCTGCATAATTTCGGATAATCTACTTTGAAATGACTCTAACACTAGATGAATGCAGTACAAAATGCAACATAAGGAATAATTGTAGCTTACTGTTTATGTGACAAAACAAATATATTAACTAACAATTTCTGTTAGGCTAGAATTATGAAGAAATTGGGAGCTGTATGAAATAACTCAGCTTATACACAGCAAATGAATGCAGCCTTTGAAGATTAACCTGCTGACATGAATATTCAAAAGTCAGGATTGAGACGTCTTGCGATGCCACTGCACACACATCTTCTCACTTTACGTCATATTTTGTGTACACACTCTCGGCTTTGTCCAGGCACGAAGCTGATTAATAGATCTTTTGGTGCCCTGTGGATTTTGTTTTTAAATGTCACAAGAACAATTTGCAATTTGTCACTGGCCCCAGGGTCATATGTATTTCTACACTTCGTAATTCAGAGGAGAAAATGTCATTTAACAGGAGAAGGTGTCTTTATTACTTATGCTGATCATTGTCTCTGCAACAAATAAAAGAAATAAATGAAAAACAATGTATCTTCACAAAACCAACAGAATGGAAATGCCACATCCATATAAAGCAGCAAGTAGTAATTATATACTGTTTCTTACATTTTATCTTTTGTAGTTCTTTCTTTACTGTAGTTATTTGAGTTCACGCTTAATTTGGTTTAAAAACATTTTTTTTGTGATTGCCATTTCCATTGCCAGCTAAAAGAACATAAATAAATAAGCATGCGTCCAATGCTTAAATAGACTTTGCTACAATGAATAACTGCAAGCTTTGCCCTATATCACTGATGAGCTGCAATGTTGCTACTCTCTACCACAGGTGAATAAATTTCTGCTATTTTTGAAATGTTGCTTCCTTGTGCTCTTTCTACCAGCGATGGTGAACCTTTTAGAGACTGAATGCCCAAACTGCAACCCAAACCCACTTATTTATTGCCAACACAGAAATTCCAGCCGTAACTTATTGCAATCTTCCTGCCCTATGCTTTGCCAAAGCTTTCAATTGTCCTGAGGACACCAGAAGTGCATTGTGTGTGTCTGGACAAATGTGTGTTCTCCATCCTAGGGATGAAGTGCCTCTTAGTGGTATCATTACACAAAACTGTCATTGGCAGACAAAACTACCCATTTCCAAACACATTAAATGATTAAAACATTGCTTTTATTATTTTTAATACATAAAATAAAAGTAGTTTTGCTGTTGGTGCTCCAGAGCTATGTGTTTAAAAACACAGTGTAGAGATATGCCCCCAGTATAGTCAGCTGGACGGTAAACAGTACTTTGTAATGATATAATAGTAAGAGGCATTGGATGGTGGGAATGATTTGGATAGGGCTAAATCTCAATAAAAAGTAAATAACTTATTACCTCACTGAGCGATTTGTCTAGAGGTGCTGCACTATATTACCAATGTCAACCACAAAACAACAATTGTGTAGTACGAAATCAGACCCCAGTCGCTGTAGCCCTCCAGGGGGCTAATGTTAGAACCTTTATAACTAGCAGTGTACTTGTGCTTCCAGTCTGTTAGCGATTACCCAGTGAAAAATATATACTCTATAAAGGGACTGTTTAGTGTGATAAATTAAGTCATGACAGTGTTTGTAATATCCTGAGTATAGGGCTAGTTTATCTAAGGTGAGATGATATATACACTGTTACGGTAGCTTTGTCATTGTTACATATTGCAGGAACAATTAGCTACAGCTTTAAGAATACAGTAGCCCATGTTTCACAGCAGCCCTCTGGAGGGCGACTGCGACTAGACCCTGATTTTGTACTACACATCTCTATGTGTGTGTTATGTTGATAATAAATTGGTGACATTGGTAATATAGTGCAGCACCTTTGGCCTTTTCGCTCAGTGCAGTAATAAGACATTTACCTTTTATTGAGATAGCCCTTTGAGCCCTATCCAAATCATTCACACCATCCAATGCCTCCTACTATTAATATCATTGACTATACTGGGGGCATATCTCTACACTGTGTTTTTTAAACACATTCCCCTGGAGCACAGCAACTTTTATTTTATGGTTTAAAAATAATAAAAACAACGTTTTAATCATTTGATCTGTCTCGATATGGGTAGTTTTGTCTGCCAATGGCAGTTTTGTGTAAAAATAAGTATAGATTCCCTGTCGTGACATTTGGTCCGTTTTTTGTGGTAAAAGTTTTAGTGGTATTATTCTCACTCCGTGTCTGAATCTCAGGTTGATGTGATTATCATATGTTACTCCTTTTAAACTACTGCTTGATATTTATGATTGTGCTATGTACTTCTCTGAGGTGTCACATTTTGTATGTTGTTATACTTTTTGAAAATTGAAAATAAAGTCTTTAAAAATATTTATATTGTTGACAGAAGGAGGGGAAATTTGGATTGCAATTGGAGCTTCCTGTGACAACCCCCGGAAGAGAAAGAATTGTGGGAACGAGAGCAGGAGCTCCAATGGCTCCAATGATAATCTGACACTGTCCAAACCTTCTCTTCCTGCAGTCTCAGGTAGACCCGGTTGCTTCACTTTAAAATAACGTCCAGCGTCCAGTTGGCCACTGACTTGAAAGAGGTTTAAACTGGAGTCACTTTTTACTTTGGATCGTTCGACTAGTCCTGACGCAGGAAGCTGCACACCAGAATCCAGTTGGCCAGAGATTTTTTTTTTCTTTTTTATTCCATTTCATGCCTGATTTTGGGAAGCAGCAGTGGAAATTACAAGCCCCCCCCCCCCCCCTCCTCCAAAAGTGTGAAGGTGTGCTATACTTGCTAAAGCTGGTCCCAATCTTTGGTAGCATGGAAAAGTATTACACTCCTGTCAGGAAAAGTGCAACTTTAACTTAGAAGAGCAGACAGACAAGGCATGGAGGTCACAAAAAGATCACATCCTGTCGTAAGTTAGCGGATGTATATACGTCCCAATAGATAGCTATTGCGAACCAGCCGCAGTACGGTGCCTACCATACATGGGGAAAAGATAGACCCTGTTTTATCTTTCCCCAAACATAAGGCTGGAGTGTGCTGTTTCCTGTGGAGAGGGGAGGGGTGAGCAGCGCTTATTACTCCCAAGCCCAGTGCGCCGACGTGTACTCCGCTGCCTACTGCCGTGTGAGCACACGTCCATGTCCAGGTGCAAAAGAATTTGATATAAAATAGAAATATCATAAGGAAGTAGTTAATAAACACATACCGTGTTATATAACAAAAGCTGCCGTCGTGTTACTTCTTTTCTCATTGCTGTAGATGTAGGCGGGCTAAACTAATTTTAAGGAGAGAATGCCTAATGCAGTAAGTTAGTGCCAGCCTGCTGACACATCCTTCCACATATCTGATGACAGGAAATCAATACTCTGTGTGTGGGAGGTAATTACACTGTACTTGGCTTTATTTGAGAAGTTATGAAATAATGCTTACACTAGAACTAAGGAAAAAGACTGTTTAAAGAATTGATTTATATATATAACAAGCAAGTTCTTGAAACAACATGCTGAGCTTTATTTCAAGTACAATAGATAGTGATAGCGGCACCTCCCACAACCCTTTTATAGTGAACGGCTTCACAGAGGGTAGGATCGGAGATAATCTTGCTCGTGCTCAGAGCCCAGAATAATGTGGTGCCAATGTCCCGAAAGGATGCAAGTCCAAACAATACAAACAATTCGAAGGAGGAAGGACAGCACTCACCCAAATTCTGTGTGAAATCAAGGTTCTTCTTTATTAGGAATAAAATCCAGACATCAACAACAGGGTGCAGCGGGGAGGGAGTGAGCCCCAATGAGCCCCAAACTCTGGCACAACAATTTTATTGGAGCTTCTTCATAATTAATAATAATTTCTCATCTCATGTAAGTTGTGGGCAAGATCGCAGGGTTTTCTTTGTAGCTGACGGAGTTCCTGCATTATCCTGAGATGTGTTACAATTAATAATTATACTTAATAATTTGTAGAGCACTTTAAATATAAGGCGACATGTCCAGATTGGGTTGCAAACTTTACCAAATATTTGCAAAAAATCTCTCACTGAGGCATACAAAGTTTTGTTTTAATAATGGCAATACAAGACATACTGTCAAGACTCTGCTTTGGGCAAACTTATGAAAAAAATCGATAATCATTTGGACTTGCCTAAAGTATTTGTACAATGATAAGAGACTGGGTAGTAGCGGCTCCAGGAAACCAGGGTCAGATCTGAAATGAGTCTCCTGGAAACAGAGCATTTGCACCAATAGCTTATGGAAGTTGTAAAGCACCTGGGACCTTTTTCAGGAGCATTAAAGAGAAACCTACCACTAAGTGGCAGGTTTAAGATGGAAATACCGAGCACAGCCAGGGTGAGGCTGGTGCCGGAGCTTATTTTTGTTAGTGTTTTTTTAAATCGCGGTATCGCGGTTTAAAACACTTTTTAAACTCTATAAGCGGCGCAGGGAGCTACGCGCTCGGCGCTTACCATGCGCGCGGCTCTCCTTCACTTCCTATGTAGCCGCGCACACGGTCATGCGCATGGTAAGCGCCGAGCGCGTACCTCCCTGCGCCGGCTATAAAGTTTAAAAAGTGTTTTAAACCGCAATAAATATGGTACACAATACCGTGACGGTAGCAACAAGATCAGGTTGGTGCAGGGCCGCATCTGCCACGAGGCAAGATGATCTTCATGCCCCAGGCGGCAGATGGCCGAACCCTTTTTGGAGGGGCAAAATATTCAAATATAATAATGGCGTTTCGGGTGCCCAAGGCCATCTAAATGTTTCACTGATGCGATTGATATACAGGGCGGCGCAGCCCTTACTCAGCTCTCTGTTCCACTCCCATCTTCTTCCTGCTCTTCTGCTGGGTCACATCTCTTCACAGGGTCATGTCTCCACACAGAAGCCATTGTCCGGTGGAAGAGCCAAAAGAAAATGCACAGCATGGAAGACAGCAGCGACCAAGGAGAAGAGACTGGATCCAGGTAAGTATTAGTTTATTTTTTTTTCAACTGGCCACATTTATTAATTATATATCTAAATCTACAGAAATATGTGTGTGTACATGGGGCCAGATATTTATTAAACTGGGGTAATGGGATCTACTAATGGGGTCAGAATGTATTAAACTGCAAGGGACATATCTACATATGGCCATTATTTTATTAAATTAGGGGGGGATCTACATATGGGGACATATTTTTTAATACATTGGATGAGCCAGATCTTTATTGAATTGGAGGGGGGGTCTATATATGGGTTTATTAATCTGGAAGGGGGCTATATATGGGGTCAGATATTTATTAAACGCAGGTGATCTACATAAGAGGCCAGATATTTATTTAACTGGGGCGTCTAAAAATAGGGCCAGATATTTATTTACATAAAGATATTTATTTTATTTACTCTATGTAAGAGTCCAGATATTTAACTGGGGGTCTATAAATAGGGCCAGATATTTATTAAACAGGGTAGTTCTTTTTATGGGACCAGATATTTATCAAACTCTAGGGGGAATCTATATGTTAAGAAAAATATTTATTAAAATAGGAGAGCTGCATATTGAGGTTTCTGTATATAAATTAGTGGATCAGAGGGAGACTGTGGTTAGTGGATGCTGTATTTAATCACTACAGGGGTTTCTGTATATAATAAATGGCGGTACTGTACATGCTATAATTAATTTAAGATGACTAGATATACAGGACCATTAAATGGATGTTTTTACGTGGCGGGGAGTGAGGTCACTTCTGTTGTGATGGTTATATATATATATATATATATATATATATATATATATATTCATTAGCGCAGTGTTGTTATCCAGGTGACTTTATGCTGTAAGTGACTGTGGTATTTATATACTAGTGTGGAGATGTGCTGCATGGAGATGGTATCAGCAGTAAGTCACTGACTGACCTACTAGTGTGTAAGACATCACCAGCCTGTGCAGCATCAGTCACAGAGTTCCTATAAGGCTCTGGGGATTTTATCAAATGTTAGTAAAGTTTTCAGTAATTTGTGATGAAGGTGTGGGCACCTATATATTCGAAGGGTGCATATAGCAGGGGATCAAGGGTAGGCTGTTAAGGGGAGGGGGGCACATTTGAATTTTTCTACCTCAGGCAGCAAAAAGGCTTGAATCGGCCCTGGGTTTGTGAGTCATTTTGCAACAATATTATTGCAACAAAGATTGCTGCGGAACCATCTGCGGCTCAAGTTTTCTTGACCACCCAGCTCCAAGATCTGCAACACACTCATGGAGATGATCAATTTTGTCCTGCACCACTTGTAAATCTCTATTCTACGCTACTTTGAGGTCAGAGAATAGATTGTCCATATCCCTCTTAGAGAAGAGGGGAGCTAGGAGAGCCTGCTGGTCCCAGTTGTTGGCTTGAGTCATCGTCCGCAGTGGTTCAGAGGATCCACTACCTCTGATCCTGACATAATGAGGCTCTACTTGGATGTTGCTGATTAGCTTGCCCTTAGATGTAGTGCTGTGGCTCGCTATGTTCACCACATCCCCTACAGCAAGTGCAAAGGGAGCTGACATACTTTCAGTGGAGCTGCAGAGGCGAGCACATTGGAGAGAGAGCTTCATCGTGGACATGGCCCTACATGGCTCTAGTGTCAGTTCTGGATGGAGCAGGCAGTAACCGTGGTTTCATTCAGTGCGTCGGGAGGTGTACTCTCCCTGTTCTCCTAACAAAAACATTAAGCAGCCTCCCATAAGTCTTACTGTAGTGTCAGGGGACCCTCTGGAATTAAAGGGAACCTGTCACCAGGGACCTCATTTTCACTAAAGACAGATTGGAAAAGCCCATGACACCTGCACTGCAAAAATGCTTCTCTGCCTTTCCTAAGCATTTGCATTACAATATAATTGTGTGCTATAACTTACTCTTGCATCCTGGCAAAATCCTGTGGTAGTCACATAGGCTGGACTTTGGTTTGGATGCATTTCAAAAAACAACATGTGACTTGTCTGAGAAGCAGGCTGCCTCCATCTTTGTGCTTCTGTTTGTTCCTCCCCCCTGATGTCATCTCACCAGGCTGTGACCTCTGAGAAGGAGCAGGAGGTGGAGCTGTACAAGAGCACAAATGTGGGGGCTGGGAGCTGAGGAGTAAGTAACACAGGCAAGCCACATGTTTTTTTTTAAATGCATGCAAATCAATGTCCAGCCCCTGTGACTACCCCAGGATTTTGTCAGGGTGCAAGGTAAGTTATAACACACAATTATATTGTAGTTGCAAATAGAAAATAGAAAAGGCAGAAATGTAGATTTGCACTACAAGTGTAATAAGCTTCTTCAACCTGTCTTTAGTGAAAATGAGGTCCCTGGTGACAGGTTCCCTTTAAATCAGGGCCTGTAAATAAAGTTGCTGGGGCAACATGAAGTGGAAACTAATGTTATTTAATGTTATTGGCTGCTATGGGCTCTTTTTGAATACTTTTATGTAATGGAAACTTCTATAAGTAAGTCTATCAAAGTGTTGCTCATCCTTCAGTATATGTACATAGGTGTAATGCTATGGCCCAGATTTATTAAAGCCTTTGCGCCAGTTTATTGTCTGACTTTGCACTGAAAAGAAACTGCTTCCACAAGTATTTAAGAAGTGTCTGTGAGACATTTGTCGCGGTTGAACTATGCCAAACGTGAGCATATTTCAGTGAAATAAAATAGTGAAATAATTTGTTTACTCTACCTTTATGTGTATTCAGTCACCTACTCTTTACAAGAAATGTAATTATATATAATGTAAATTACTCATTCACAGATTACATTCCAGTCCATAGAGCACTGGGTCCTATACCTAGTCAAGGGCTCGCTAAAAATGTAGTTTAGAAAAGCTTGTGTACAGCAGAAAGTTTAAGAGTTAGAACAATAAAAAAAACAAAAAACTATTTAATTTAAACTACAAATCATTTTACTGTCAGAGCCTTCATGTTTGCTGTCTTCCGACCTCAACCCAAGAAAATGCATTTATCTTGATAAACACAACAAGTAAAGAGCACAGGTTGTATTGACCGTGTGCATTTTACCCATCTGCTAGAACAGGTGAGAGTGAGCTGTGGTATAAGAAAGGAAAAGGGTCATTGTGGTGCGTTGAAACAACGTCCTGTCAAGGGTCTACTATTAATCTATTGATGCAGTCAGCGAAAGAATTCACTGAACATCAGGGCTCTATTGACTCATATAAGTCAAAGCACTTTTTACTGATGGTAGGTAGAGTAACCATTTAGGAGCTATATTTCTGTAATGTTTAGTGATATTCCGTATTGCTTTTGTATATATTTATTTTAACAAGCATTTTCAAGTAGAAATAGTGACATCACCAGTTCTACTTCTGATCTGCTACATATACAGAGAGGTCAGATGACTTTTCTGGCCGTGAGTGTCAGCTATGGGGTTAATATTATATACATCTCATAATAAAAATATTTATCCTACTGATCAGTTTCAGTCATCTTGATGAGAAAATGTTTTGTAACAAGCAATTCATACATGTGAAAAATCATCTACTTCGATCATATCTACAATTCTATTAAAGTAAAATGTCAAGTAGATATGACTTTGTACACCAACTTGTAGCACCATTATATCTGTTTAATTTTTTGGCTGTTAAGGAGATCGCACTGGTTTCGGACGCCATCTTGACTACTGTCCGCCATCTTAGATACAGCGGCCATGTTCCCTGACCATTGTCAAGTTAATGTCATGATTCAAACTTTATTTTATGTAACCAGTTTGCTCGCCTGTCCGCTAATACCCTTTGACATTTAATGAGAAGCCAGTCTGTCCTTGATGCTACATTATATTATGATTCTGGAGTCCACTTATCTTCTTCTTCTCTGGAAATTAGTATAAACAATATCTGTGTACAAGGTCTCTGAGAACTGAGCACAATTAATTAATTTTTTTTCCCGGAATGTGCTGATGACCAATAACTTTACAGTATACTATTCACGCCTCTTTGATGACTCTTCTGTCTGTGATATTATGCATTTGAGAGATATTAAACAAGGGAGAAGATCTTTACATGTACTAAGAGATTGACGTGTCTTAGTTTTGTGTTGAAGTTCCTGGTACCAGGACAACCATGAAATGGTTAATTAGGACTCACCTTACAAAAGTCAAGAGGGCTGTTGGGGACCTGCATAAAAAAATCCCTATCAATTGGCGTCCCTTTTATTTTTGGGTGGGCTTAGGAGTGAGCAACAACAACACCGAGACAGCCTCCGTGAAGGGTCCCCCCCAGCTTGGTGAACAGAACTGACCAGAAAGCTCTCAGGGTAAGCTGTTTTTTTTTGTCTACCTTGATATGTCACTTCTGGTTAACTAATTGGACAGACCGGGTAAGACTGTCTCTGTGTATATATTTGCCACTGTTGTTCACTGTAACCTAAGCTCATAGTTTTGGCAAAGAGCCACTTTGTAAGGTGACTGACAGAGACTGGACAGTGATGGATGGTCAGACAGTCTGTGGTGTTAGTTGCAGCAGTGAGACGGGAAGTAGTAACCCTTAGATGTCTGCAATGCTAGAGTGGGAGATATTCTGCTGTGATTATCATAGTGTCTACAGTACTGTTTGACTAGTGCCAATAGGGTTGCCCATAGAGGTAGAGAGCTCAATTTGTGCACGTGCAGCGGAGACCCGCCCTGATCAGGTGTGCATTTAGCTCCTTTTGGGGAGTCTGAACGACTTTGTGGATGACTATAAGAACTAGTAGTGACTTGGTCAACAGTCAGTAAGAGAGTTGACTTGGTAAAGAGTCAAGGAGAGAGTAGTTCAGTATTGAGAGTTGACTTGGTAAAGAGTCAATAAGGGAGACTTGGTAAAGAGTCCTCTGTGGAAGTCTGGTATCTAGTTTCTTTTGGGTCGGTCACATGAGGTGTTGGATTCGCTGTATCTGTGGGGACAAGTCTGGCAGTGTTGCACTAGTAGGCATTTATGATGAGTTGTGAATTGGAACTGATCCAAGTGCATTGCAGACAAAGGGATGTAGGTAGACAGAAGATTGGCTTGATGTGAGTATGCAGAAGGTTGTTGAGTTAAGTAGGACTGATGGAAAAGGGCAATATGACATGATTGGACATAAGGGCTGATAGTTTTGTGCTGAAATGAAAAGTCATAGTGAAGGTTTGAAAGTTTTGGGATGTGTTAGAGGATCTGATGATTCTACAAGTGAGAAAACTTGATCAGATTTGCAAACAGACACTTAGAGCCTCTGACTTTGATGGACGGACCATTACAGAGTGACAGGAATCCTTCAGAGTGCCCGTTGAAGAAAGAGACAGGCGATAAGGGACATTTCAAAGTTATTGATGTGGAAAGAATTTGATAAAAAGAGATTGTATTATATTTTCCTTGGAGTGAAAAATGACCCCTGTAATTCAGACTCCACCCCTGTATCTGGTGGTTAGAGAAGATGACACACCCTACCATTTTTCAGTGGCGGCCATCTTAAGACAGTTTATTTTTCAGTGGCAGCCATCTTAAGTTATGTTCCCTTCAAGTCCCTGAAAATTGATTGCCTATGACTCTACTCTGTTGGCAGCCATAAAGGCTGGTTGTGGTGCTTTATAGGATAGCAGCTGAACATGCTTGAAGCATCCTGGCAGACGTTTGAAATAAAACGCCGGCTGGTGATATTTCACCGTTTCGGGCATCTGCTAAGGGTCTTGGAGTGTGGGATGTTGTTTTTTTGAGTATTATTAACCCCTTAACGCTGAAGCCACTTTTCACCTTCCTGACACGGACCATTTTTTAAAATCTGACATGTGTCTATTTAAGTGGTTATAACTTTGGAACGCTTTAACATATCCAGTTGATTTTGAGATTGTTTTTCATGTACTTTCATTGTACTTCATGCTGGTTGAGAAATTTAATAAATATATTTAGTATTTATTTATGAAATAAATGGAAATTTGGCAAAAATTTTGAAAAAAACAATGTTTTCCAAATTCAAAATTTTCTACTTTTTGGAAAGTTGGTCATATCACTAAAATAACTTGATAACTAACATTTTCCATATGTCTGCTTTAACTTGGCATCATTTTTCAAACATCTTTTCCTTTATTTTGGATGTTAGGAGGCTTATAACTTTAGGTGCAATTTTTCAGATTTTCACGAAAATCATCAAAACCTACTTTTGGAGGGTCAATTGAAGGAAAACTAGAATAGAAAAAATTGCATTTGTTTTAGTATTGCCATTTTTATAGTGGCATAATTATAGTATTTTTTGGTTTACGGAGCTGATTGTAAGCTTATTTTTTGCGTGACAAGTTGTTCTTTTTATCGGTATCATTTTGGTGCTTGTAACTTTTTCGGATCAATTTTTAGAACATTTTTTGTAAAGCAATTTGATAAAAAGTTTTAATTTTTGGAAGTTTTTGGTTTTTTTTTTTTACCACGTTCACCGAGCGGGTCCAATTATGATTAGAATTTATTGCACAGATTGTTACGGACGCGGCGATACCAAATAAGTGGGGGTTTTTCGTGATTTAGTGTTTTTTATACTTTATTACTTGTGTAAAGGGAAATGTGATGTTTGGGGGGACTTTCACTTTCTTTTATTATTTATTTTTACTGTATAAAACCTTTATTTATTTATTTTTCCTTTTTTTACAGTTAATGACATCTAAGCTTGAACAAGTGATCTTCTGACGTAATAATACTGCATTTTGCGGGAACGCACCTCCCGCGATGCAGTACTATTACGTCAAATGTCGGGAAGGGGTTAAAATTTATTTGATCCCGACAATTAGAGAAAAATTACTATAAAAAAGTGCTGCAATGCGTCTGGTACCTGCTTTCTGGCGTTTAAGGGGTTAACAAAAGGGTGGGGGCTGTTGGAGCTGCGTTTTGTTTTGTGAAGACATGTAAATGGCCTTGACGTCTGAAGTTCTCCAAAAAGTCTAGGGCTTTGCCTGAGCTGTGTTATCAGTGTGTGTGCAAACTGGCCTTGAAGCGATCCATGTTGTGCCAGGATAGGACAGACAGTGTAAATTGTTTTTCAAAAAGGGAGGGGGGGGCAGATTGCTGCATTTAAAAAAGACTGGCAATCTAAAAAAGACTTGAAGGAATTTATTTGCTTGTGACACAAGAATACAGTATGATGTGATGTCCTCCTGTGTAACCCACGAACAGACTAAACAAGAATGAGCCCCCCAACTGTATTACAGAGCCTATGACTGACTTTTGTTCCTTTTTGATTAAAAACCAACACAAGTGTACCTGACTTTTGTTGAGAAGTTGGAGTCTGGCCAGTACTTTATAGAAAGCACAGAACACTGGGCTGGAGATGTGGTGGAGGGACATTGACGTACAGAGGAAATAGAGGATGTTTCAGAGACTGACAACATTTCCAGAAGTCTCAACCGACCAACCCAAGTGGGCGTGTTTCGACTGCGGGGAGGCGACATTGCTGTAGTGAGTGGCGGAGACGGCCCCAACAGGGCGGGACAAGGGGGGTGGTAACGGACAAGGATGTCAGCAAGAACAGTCCCCCATCTGACCAGCCCCCCCCCCAAACAGAGTTATCGCCTTTCATTGTACAACTCTCCGCTGCTAGCCCCATGATGATTTTAACCCATTCCCAGTCAAGAAAGACTCAGAAAGAACAGCCGGATACATGTAGGATGGTTCATGATCTCCAAGTTGCCAATGAGTGTACTGAAGCCCAGTGGTCCCTAGCCCAAGCTGGCAGCAGTCCCCGAGAGTGACGTATTATTCACTGTTATTGATTTGGCAAATGTTCTCCTCTCTGTGCCCCTACATGGAGATTGCCAGTACCTATTTTCCTTTACCATTTCGGTATACCTGATGTAGATTCCCACAAGGGGGTTAAAACTCACCCAGCCAATCCCCCCCGGCCCTACAGGGAGTAGACTGGCAGACTAGCCCCTTACTGGATGATGTGCTTTCCAGTATGCGGGTGACCTACTGTTTTTGTTTGCCAGGATGCATTTATTGACCTTATGTGTTTTCTGTTCCAGAAGGGTTGCAAGGTTTCCAGAGACAAACTCCACTACTGCAAGGAGAAGGTGGTCTTCCTAGGCCACTGCTTCTCAGCCACAGGCAGATACCTGGTAGAAGAAAGAAGGCTGGCAGTCCAGAATGTGCCCCTGCCCTGAGGCCCTAAGCCTCTTCACATGTTTCTAGGACTGGCCAGCTACTACAGGCCTGGGATAAGGTCTGCTGCCTCCAGCCTGATGCTGCCCCTTGATAACTGCATTGCCTCTTCCCCATTTGCCCTTAGTCAGGAGGCAATTGATGCATTCCATAGCCCTAAGCTGGCAAATCCTGTCTGACCCGGCCCTAGGCACACCCCACTGAATCAGACCTTTTATTTTATTTTGCACCGAGTATCCACGCCACAGGTGTCTTAGCCCAGGAACGTTGTGGCCTCCCCAGTGGCCCACTATTAGGCCCGGTTAGACTCAGTCGTGAGGGGAACTCCTCATGTGGCAGTAGCTGCAGCCAGCAATCTGCTCAGCAAGGCCAGTGAGTTGATCCTAGATCACTCAGTTACAGTGCAAACCCCACATACCTTGCACAGTGTCCTCACCCAAGTACAGCCCAAGCATCTGAGAAAAGGCCAGACAGCTCAGACTCCAGTGTGCACTCCCAGAGAGTCACACTGATAAGGTGCACAGCTCTGAATCCTTCATTCTATCGCCAGCCTTCCAGGATTCAGAGGGGGGAGAGAAGGGTGATTAACCCAGATGTTGAGTTTTTTTCTCATAGATGGCTCCAGGTCTGCAGGAGAAGACAGACGGTTCTATGCTGGATATACAGTGGTCACTGGCGCACATGAGGTAGTAGAAGCAGAACCACTCCCTCCACACAGGTCAGCGCAGGAGGTGAAGTGATGGCACTCGGGGAAGTGCTACAGCTGGTGGAAGGTAAAAGGGCAAATATCTATACTCAAGGTATAGTTCTGGGGTCTAAACATGACTATGAACCCTTATGGAAGGCTAGAGATTTCCTCACGTCTGCAGGGACCCCCTCTAAGCATGGCACGCTGATTAAAGAGCTCATGGATGCTCTCTTACTTCCACAAGAGGTGGGGATAGTAAAAGTAAAAGCACACACAATTTGGTAACTCCACAAGTCAAGGGCAAGTATGTGGCTGACAGGATGGCGAAGGCAGCTGCACAGATGGAACCCAGAGACTGTCCTGAAGTCTCAGCGGTGAGTTCTGAGCTAAAAGTTTGATCCACAGGTGTTCCCTGGTGGCCCAAATGTCATCAGAAGTGAAGGAAGTGTGGAGGAAAGCTGGAGCCCAGAACCCGATGGGTCCTGGATGCTGGAAGAGAGGGTGTGCCTGCCCAGAGCCCTGCACCGGACAGTAAGTCAATTAGCCCACGGACACACAAAATGGCCATGCTAGCGCTCATAAACCACCAGTGGTTTGCCCCGGGCGTTACTACCCCTGTCACTAGACTAGTGAAAGCCTTTATAGTCTGTGCCTGCCACAACCCGGGTAAGGTGGTAAAGTCCCCACAGAAGGTGACACCCAAGCTGCTGTATCCCTTCCAGAGACTGCAGATGGATTTTATCCAGCTACCAAAAAGTGGTACGTAGGAATACGTGCTTGTGTGCATTGATCTCTTTCCAGGGTGGCCAGAAGCTTTTCCCATGACCAAGGCTACTGCCTTGAGTCGAAGCCAAGAAGATGGTGAGTGAGATTTTTCTGCGGGTTTGGACTTCCAGAGACCATAGAGTTCGGTTGCAGAACCCACTTCACTGGACAGGTAAAGATTAAAACTTTGTCCCTCCTGGGTGTAGAACCAGCTCTGCATACCCCTAGCCCTTCCCAAGTTAGTGGTGGGATTAAAAGACTAAACGGCACTCTTAAGTTAGAGATTCAGAAGGCCATGGAGGAAACAGGGAAACCATAGTGCGAGTGCCTTCCTGCAGCCCTCTATTCAGTTAGGACCACCCCAACAGAAAGATGGGATTGTCCCCCTTTGAAGTACTTTTTGCCGTGCACCCAGACTAGGCCCCTACTTCCCACAGACCCTATAGTTGATGGAAGGAAACAAGGTGGAACATGCCACACAGTTGAGCCAGGCCTTGGAAAAGGTCAGCAAAAGTGTTTCTTATTCCTTTTTCAGATCGAGACAGAGACCTCAGGACGCATAACCTGAAGCTTGGAGACTATGTGGTGGTAAAGACACACCAGAGAGAGAGTCTGGAGCCTCGCTACGACGGTCCTTTCCGAGTCCTGCAGGGCAGTGCCATGTCTGTGAAGCTAGAGGGAAGAACGCATGCTTCCATGCTTTCTATTACAAACTTACTGTTAAGGAGGTCGCGCTAGTTTCGGACGCCATCTCGACTACTGTCCGCCATCTTAGATACAGCGGCCATGTTCCCTGACCATTGTCAAGTTAATGTCATGATTCAAACTTCATTTTATGTAACCTGTTTGCTGGCCTGTCAGCTAATACCCTTTGACATTTAATGAGAAGCGAGTCTGTCCTTGATGCTGCATGATATTATGATTCTGGAGTCCACTTATCAACTTCTCAGGAAATTAGTATAAACAATATCTGTGTACAAGGTCTCTGAGAACTGAGCACAATTAATTATTTTTTTTTCCCCAGAATGTGCTGATGACCAATAACTTTACAGTATACTATTCATGACTACTTTTCTGTCTGTGATATTATGCATTTTGAGATATTAAACGGGAGAAGATCTTGACATACACTAAGAGATTGACGTGTCTTAGTTTTTATGTTCAATCATGAAAGGGTTAATTAGGACTCACCTTACAAAAGTCAAGAGGGCTGTTGGGGCCCTGCATAAAAATCCCTATCACTTACTTATTCTTCTTGCTAGCTGATCTCTTCTGACTCAGGGACACCCCAACCATGACCAGCACTGTAACTATAGGGCTGACCAGGATGCCCCCAGGGTAGGAGACTTTACCTACGGTTGGTGCAATGAGACAATGACCTTCTTTAACATTAGGGGGTAGAGAATGGCAAGGAAGGATAGGGAGAGAGCGCTAATAGTGTGACACCTTTTTTGGAAATGATCACAGGGTATAGGAGAGAAATGTGCTCACCGTGTGTGGTTGTGCTGAGAGTAGGCACAACACTACGTTCAGGTATTGCAGGTGCTGCCTTCAGATAGAGATCTCCTATGTGTCGTTCGCCAAAAACGACACAGGAGATATGGGCGGTATTTGAAGAGGGTAGTCTAATCGAATGGCGCACTCTGATGCCACAGGTAATGCTGAAAATCCGGGGGCCTCCGGATTTTCAGCATTACCTGTGGCATCAGAGTGCGCCATTCGATTAGACTACCCTCTTCAAATACTTCTTTAACATTGACAGCACAGGTAACCCTGTATTAGCAGTGTCTGATGTGTACAGGATTTGTGAGGATAGGAGAGTCAGGTCAGGCCTAGAGGCTGGGAAGGTGAGTGTACGGTGATAAAACTTGTGCATTCCTGCCTTGTGATCCCCAGGTATAAGTTTGATCAGACACATAAGAATAGGTAGAGAATCCCAAAGGATTCTGGAAGAGAGAAGCACCTAGATGACAAAGTTTATATAGATACAGTGGGAGCACCAAGGGGGATTCCAGATGAGTTCAAGGCCCACAATCAGATATGGGCAGATCTAGAGTCCATTATTACCCAGATAGCTATGAGCAAAGATGTTGGTTGGATTAATTGTTTTTATTGTAATCAACAGAGATTTGTGAATTATATCGGAGATGCTTCCCAGAACTGCATGGCTTTGGACATGATTCTTGCTGAGAAGGGAGGAGTCTGTAAGATGGTGGGAGTGGCTTGTTGCATGTACATCCCTGATGACATCGCCCCCTATGGATCCATTACCCATGCACTTGAAGAGATTGAAGGACTGTCCAGGGAACTCAAGAGAAACTCTGAAGTGGACACTTTGTCATTCACTTTTTGGTTGGGGGATTGGAAGGGTTTCCTTTAAGTGAGGGTGATATTGGGGATTGTGATTTTGCTCTTATCACTTATTGCGTGTTGTGTGGTCCCCCTCATCAAGTCCACCACGTCCCAGATGGCCGTCCAGGCGGTAAGAACCACAACAGGAGAAATACCCGGAGTGGAGGATGATGCTGCCTGTTGGAGAACCGGCCTGTTTACAAACCTATGAACTATGGGAACTAAGTGATGTGATTTGAGTGTGCAGGCCTGTAACCCCTGAGTGACTGGCCTCCAGGGGATCTGGTGAAGAGTTAACAAGTCCAGCAGGTACGAGCTTAGCCTACCTGTGGGTACCTGGAGCTTGAGGAGGTCGCTCAGGAAGCTCAAAGGGGGGAATTGTTAAGGAGATTGCACTGGTTTCGGATGCCATCTTGACTACAGTCCGCCATCTAAGATACAGTGGCCATGTTCCCTGACCATTGTCAAGTTAATGTCATGATTCAAACTTCATTTTATGTAACCTGTTTGCTCGCCTGTCAGCTAATACACTTTGACATTTAATGAGAAGCCAGTCTGTCCTTGATGCTACATTATAATATGATTCTGGAGTCCATTTACCTTCTTCTTCTCAGGAAATTAGTATTAACAATATCTGTGTACAAAGTCTTTTAGAACTGAGCACAATTAATTAATTTTTTTCTCCAGAATGTGCTGATGACCAATAACTTTACAGTATATTATTCATGCCTCTTTGATGACTCTTCTGTCTGTGATATTATGCATTTGAGAGATCTTAAACAAGGGAGAAGATCTTTACGTACACTAAGAGATTGACGTGTCTTAGTTTTGTGTTGAAGTTCCTGGTACCAGGACAACCATGAAGTGGTTAATTAGGACTCACCTTACAAAAGTCAAGAGGGCTGTTGGGGCCCTGCATAAAAAATCCATATCAGTGTAATCTACATTTACAGTACATGGAGGATAAATTGCAGATTTGGCAAGCTCTGTGTAGTGCTGCGTATTCTGTGTGTGCTATATAAATAAAGGAATTATTATAATTATTAAAATGTCCACTGAGTTATTGTTGGATGCTCTTCAGTATTCTATGAGCATTTACCTTCTCAATCTGTCTAGCTCACTTTTCCAGTTATTCCACGCCCCCCAAAGCAATTTAGTATACCTTACCAAAGAGACTAATTAGATAGCAAAATGTCAGCAGTAAAACTGTGCATCTTGTCATACTGCTCCACCTGTCATGATACAACATAACTGATAACAATGAGGTGTGTCAAAGCAATGAACAACCCTTGATTCAGCAAACAAATTATCTACAATGTGTTTATGCTTCCAAGAGCCTCTCAAGACCTATTTATCTGCTATATGAATAAAAATAAAGAACCAAGAATATGGAATGTCCTTGCTGTCTCTGTATAATCTAGGATGCATTAGAAATGCCATTTTTATTAAAGAAGCTTTCCCATCTAGACTATTTATATCATATCCACAGGATATGCTTTTTTTAACCCCTTAAGGACGCAGCCATTTTGTAGCTTAAGGCTCAGCCCGATTTTTTGGATTCTGACTTGCGTCTCTTTATATGGTTATAACTTTTGAACACGTGTACTTATCAAAGCGATTCTGAGATTGTTTTTCCCCACATGTTGTACTTTTTTAGTGGTAAATTTTGGCTGATAAGTTTTGCGTTTATTTACAAAAAAAAGAAAATATGATAAATTTTTTTGAAAAATTTCCATTTTCGAAATTCTCAATCATTGCGTTTTCAGGCAGATAGATTTACCACCTAAATAAGTTGCTGAATAACATTTCCCATTTGTCTACTTTACATTTTCATAATTTTGAAATGTCTGGATAATTTATTTTGATGTCACGCGGCCTACAAATCGAATATGCTTTTCCGGATTTTCAGAATTGACTATTTTGGGGATAAATACAGTTTTGAATGAATTTTACAAATTTAGAATCAAAACGCCCCTATATAATCTACCCATTTTCAAATCTGCACCCCTCAAACTATCAGAAACAGCTTTTACGAAGATTGTTAACCCTGAGATCTTCATATAATGAATCAAAATGGAGGTGAAATTTAGAATGGTCAATTGTTCCTATACGTTCATTTAGCACTAAAATTTACACATTTCCAAAATATAAAGAGAAAACCCACCATACAATTTGTTCTGCAATTTCTCCTGAGAACAAATACCCCCCACATGTGGCTGTGACTTGTGTTATGGGGGCACAGCGAGGTGCAAAGGGAGGAGGGCGCTGCAGCTGCCGGATTTAGTTTCCTCATTGGCCCCTTTTGAGGCTATAAAATTTTTCGCTTTTTCTTTATTGGGGCCATGTGACGGCATTTTTTTGCGGACGAGATGTGTTTTCCATTGTTACCATTTTGGGGTTGGTATCACCTATTGTTGAAAATTAGGAACTTTTTTTGAGGGCAGGAGTAGAAAAGCATCAATTCTGTACTGGATTTTTTACTTTTTTTTTTTTGGTGTCACCGTATAGACTAATAATCATGTTATCTTTATTCTATGGGTTGATACGATTACGGGGATACCAGACATGAATATATTTTCTTGCGTTTTACTAAATTGTCAAACAAAACCCTAATGTGGGGAAAAATCTATCATTTATGTATTGCCGTCTTCCAAGTGGCATACATGTTACATTTTTGGCTACGGGCTGGTTGATGGCTTGTTTTTGCGGGACATGTTGTACTTTGCACCAGTATCATGTCTGAGTACATGGTTTTGTTGATCGCATTTTATAGCATTTTTTGTGGGATTGAAAAGGTAAAAATCATAATTTTTGGAAGGTTTATAGCAGTTTTTTTTTACGGCGTTTATCGTGGGGGTTCAATAAGATTTACTTTTATTCTACGGGTTTGTTACGGACGCGGTGATACTATATTGTGGGTTTGTGTTATGATTTAGACTTTTTTTTGAGTTATATGTCTCTTTATATGTTTGGGGGTTTGGGGCATTTTTAGTGATTTTTACTTTATTTTTTTTGAATAACTTTTTTTTTTTAACTTTTTCACTTTTATACCATGGGACATGAAAAGCAATCATCTGATTGCTCTTCTGATAATATTCTGCAATACTCATGTATTGCAGAGTATTATCAGTGTCAGCCTATGGCACTTGCATAGGCTGGCACTGTGCCATAAGATGACGTCACAGACGCCATCATGCTGGCAGTTCTTGCAGGTAACTCTGGGGTCCAGATCGGACCCCAGAGTTACTATAGCAACGATCCAGAGCCGAGCCGGCAATAAGCGCCGTGGCGGATATATCCCGCCACTGAGCGCTAAGTCACTGCGCTCCGTGGCGGATATATCCGCCACGGAGCGTGAAGGGGTTAATACCCTGTCAAATGACTTAGTTGCAAATTACAACTCCAGCTGTTTTTTATTTCTAGCCTTTTGTTGCCCCAGTCATCCTGTCTTTTTGAGCTCAAATGCTGCTGTTGAATTTTTTTCATAAAGTGTTAAAATCTCATTTTCAACTTTTGGTATGCATTGTATGATAAATTGTGAATTGTCAGGATTTCAGACTTAGATTCCGGAAGGGAGACTGTCGAATCACACTGGACCGCCCTCTGATAGCTCTCAACCCTTTCAGAACGATTTTAGTTGCTACCACTTGTCATATATAAAGCTGACAAGACACCTTGCATAGGTTATGCGCAAATAAAATATTAAATCAATGAATTTAGGTGACGTCTCTTCCGAATCGTCTCATTAAATTGATGTTTTAATATCAAAGCGGACAGTTCTTACAAACAAAAAGTGGCTATCATATAAAAAGGGTGACAAATTAAACAGATAAATAAATAAATACATAAAATACATAAAATAAAGGGGATAAAAACAGACCTTAATACATAACATGACGTTATAAGTCTAGTGCCTGGCAAAGCAGAAATAACTGATCAATCTATCTGCTAGGGATACTTAAGGAATGACTATTTTCTATCTGGAAACTTCCACCAAAGTATGATTCTAACATCCTCCATAGCCCCCTGCCTGTGATGACATTATGAAGGCTAGAAGTATTCTAATTGCGGGATGTTTGTGACCCCTGTGTGCCTCAGAATCTTTATATTATAATGTCATGCCATGGGGGCATCCTATAAACTTGCTTCCATCTTGAGATATTCCTGTTTTTACTCTACCTGGATCTATGAGAGTATTATATCATTGTATTCTGTTTTAAACAGATTTCAAACAGCTTTTTTTGGAATTTGGGTTGTTGAACGCTGTATTGCAGTGGTGTACATAAAGACAAACCCAATTAGATGTCAATGATGTTTGGCATATGCTTTACATACAGAGCAATACAACTACCAGATTTGTCCAAATGCAGATCACTGCATGTTTGCATCACTTTCATTGTTTCACAACATGTATCTCATGCATTCACATTGGATATCATAACTTTGAGATTTAGAAATGTTTAAAAGTAACATTACTTCCATACTATTCACTTACCTTTATTAACTGCTACATTGTAGGGGGCTATTCCCACACATGCCACCCATGTGTTTATTTTTATGATACTGAAGTTCTTGGGGGGGGGGGCATTAGCAGAGTGCTCCCACTCCACAGCAATAACAAAATCCCCCACAACACTGCCACTCTGCCCGACACCTTTTTAAACTAATCCCCCTTGGTCACTGCAGCAAGATGTGTAGCCAGAGCACTGAGAGGCACTGTTCATGCCCCCTAAAGCACTTCAGCCCAATTTGAATATTGCTTTTTAAAAACAAAAGTATGGGTAACGTGTTGGGGCCTAGTCCTAGTTCCCTATAAAAAAGACAGAACAACTTATACTCTTGCAAGATGCTTCTATATCATGCCAAAAAAGGAAAAGACAGCTATTGTGTACTAGAATAAATGGGTGATGATAAAAAGTAAACAAATCCTTAGTCAACCAAATATTTAAGTAATTAGTGGCAGATTGTCACCAAGGCTCTTAGACTGCCAGATAATGTGTATGAGGATGTTCTAATTGGTGCCCTGTGGGTTTTTCAATGACTCTAGACAGAATATAGGCGGAAAGGAGATGTGTCTCATTATTTATATCCCACTAGACAGATGCTATATTAATTGGCTAAGAAAGTCCTATAACCTCTGCTTGCAGCGTTACAGTGAAAAAAGTGATGACCAACATTTCTTTGATGCATGAATTTTTTATGAACCCTCTTTATAGGTTTCATCACTCTGGCAAGCAAAGAGACTTTGCCTTCTCAGTACTTTCACATAGAAACAGCTTCTGAAATGCCCAAGCATTGTGTTTGTCAAAGAAGGCATTTATTTCTATGACAACGTCCCTTTCCTGCCTACCTCTAAGTAAAGGTAAAAGCATAAAAGATCTGCATGAATTGAATTGACGTAACCCTGTTTAGTATGAAATGACTGCTTTGTTTTAATTATTCTGTTACATTCTCTTAATATCTATTGTTATACATGTAATATCTATAGTAACACAATGTTCTGTATAAGTCTAAAAATTGTAAAGACTGTTGTATAATGTTTTATCCAAACCTGAGCCTAGTTCAGTAAAATTTTGTGAAACCATCATATGGGCCTTTAATGTGGAAAAAACTAAATTTGGCAATACAATTTTTTCACATGGTTGTGAATGGGGTTACGCCTGGTGGTGGAGTGGGCCGGCACTGGATGCTCCAGGTCCCAGGGCTCTAAACTAGATATAGTCTGCAGTAGTTCAGGACTGAATGGGAGTAGGTTAAAGAGAAAATGTACACCAGATAGGTCCTGGTATAGAATTACTGACAAGTGCAGCTGTCCGATGGATATATCCTGATACATTGGGTGTGCAGGAGAAGCGTAGGGGACACGGGATAAATAATAAACCCCTGTACAGTATATCTAAATACTAAGATTGGATCGGATTTGATCATGTCCTGTATCTAGATTATAAAAATGGAGAAACATAAAACTGTGCATTGCTCTATGGCTACAACAATTGTTAGGTATCTGAATTTAAAAACCTAGTAGCAAGGTGCTTCTTTTCCTGACAACACCTACAATGTGTAGCAGCATTGCAAAGTCTGGAGTTCTTTACCAAATTCAATCTAGGTTCCAGGAAACTATATATTTATGTTGAAAAATGAAGCAAAGACAATATCATTCATACAAACAGAGCAGTTTATCAGTAATTTGCTGTACAGGGGAAATCTCAAAAAATTACCTCCCCCCCCCCCGAGGTCATTAAAATATATACAATGCACCCCAATATTTAGCATAAACAGTCCCCACAAAGTAAAAATATTACAGACATGCATTTATGTATGGATTTTAATGTGTGCAGAACTATCCCGCTATGTTAGCTTAGAGGTTTTCCCCCTAAATTAATTCTAACATATACAGTGTCCCCCCTTGAATTAAACTTTACAGTGTATTTCAAATTATAATATTGTGCTTGTCATGAATGATTATAATAGTGATTTACAAATATACATCATCAGAACAAAGCTTAGTACATAAATCTGCACCAGCATGGAGTCCAATACATAAGTACTAGTAATAGAACCAAGCATCATAAAGAAACAAGACACTGGGACCAATTCCTGGTCAAACTGCCTCCAGTATATAGGTATCCAGCACATTTCATCCTCCCCCCAGCATATAGGTAGCCCCAGCACACTAAAGTCACCCCACCAAGTATATATGTAGCCCCAGCACACTGCAGCCACCTCGGTATATAAGTAGCCCCAGGCCACAGCACCTACCTCCCCAGTATATGTGTAGTTTCAGCATACTGCATCCACCCCCTGGTATATAGGTAGCCCCAGGACAATGCAGCCCCCCCAGGTATATAGGTAGTACCAGCTCACTGCAGCCACCTCCCATATATTTGTTGCCTCACCAAAATGAGCCTCCCCAGTATATAGGTAGCCCTAGCACACTGAAGCCACCCCCCAGTATATATGCAGTTCCAGCACACTAGAGCCTTTCCCCAAAAAATTTAAGTAGCCCCAACATACTGCAGCCACTACCCTAGTATATATGTAGCCCCAGTACAATGCCGCCCCCCCAGTATATAGGTAGCACAGCACACTGCAGATTATCTCCCACTATATAGGGAGCCTCGGCACAGTAAAAAAAAAATAACTAAGTACTTACCTTCCAGCACTCCTCTTCCCCCCTTTTCTATCTTTTGCAGCAGCGTGACCCATCTCCATGGACTAGGCCCATGCACACACTATGACACAGCGCCTCATGACATTCATAGTGGGTCCATGGTCCGAGCACACAAAGCTGGATTGCACTACTGCAGAAGGTAGAAGAGCACCCTGGGGAGTGCCGGAAGGTGAGTACCTAGAAATGGGTTATTTTGCTATATAGTTGACTCATCACAACATAAGATGATTCATTACAAGCAGTGAGAATGACATGCACAATAACGCCAGTAGAAAGAAACCTGGAGATCCTATTCAAATCTTAAATGTTGTGATAATGGAAAGGAATTGGCCATATACACAAAAAATAAAAGGTTCCGTTTGTAAAAAAAAAAACCTGAAAAGGTTTTAACAGCCTCTAGTTGATAAAACTTATCATATAGATGTGTGATTTGAATTTTCTTTTGCCCATTATTTGCATTCTGACATTTTATTGTGACTGCAGCTTGGAGATAAAAAGGTTATAGTCAGTTCAGAAAAAATTACACAACAATAAGTTGGAGCCATAACACAGATATTAGGAATAGAAGTTAGGACCGCATGGTTGCTGCTCTGTGCTAATGAGCAAAATTAATTTTTTGTAATAACATCTTCTTATTCAGCACCTGCTGAGCGCCTTCTACAAAATCTAGAGGCTTTGTTAGCTTGAAATGGAGCGTGAAAAATAACAAAATCAAGGACAGACGCTACATTATTTTTAATATGACATCCTGCTGGGTCACTAGTTTATATATTAAAATACAAGCAGTGATGTCAGTTTGTTAACCCTCTCTTGAACATAGGTCATTTCTAATAAGGTTAATAATGTTTTTTCTGTACAATGCTAAAATAAGACAGTAATATTCACTTGATAATTTTCTTCAGAATGTTCTTAATGAAGGATAATGTAAGCTAATGACTTGCTGTCTGTGGCAAGTGGCACTGTATCCACTATAAAAGTGAAGACCTCGCTAACAAAGAACCAGTTACCTATACCAGAAGTATGTTCTTATGCTGTGGGCCTTTACAGCACTAAACCTAATGAATCAAATCTGTAGCTGATTGCATCACAAATCTAAAGGTGTTCATCTGCTTCACTGCACCTACCTGACATGCTGTGTTCTCCTATACACATGTGAGAGACACAGACATCAGCTACACTTGTACCTCACATGCTGTGTTCTACCATACACATGTGAGAGACACAGACATCAGCTACAAAAGTACCTGACATGCTGTGTGCTCCTATACAAATGTGAGAGACATAGTCATCAGATACACAAATACCTGACATGCTGTGTTCTCCTATACACATGCGAGAGACACAGACATCAGCTACACAAGTGCCTGACATGCTCTCCCTTCCTAAAAAACATGTGAGAGACACAGACATTAGCTACACAAGTACCTTACATGTTCTCTTCTATACACATGTGAGAGACACAGACATCAGCTACACAAGTATCTGACATACTCTCTTCTTCTATTCACATGTGAGCAGGGCCGGATTAAAGGAGGGGCTCATGGGGCTCAAGCCCCAGGGCCCCCACCACTTTCACTTTTTAAGGGCCCCCCTTTTTAAGGGCCCCCCACGCAGCGGCCCGTGGCCGCTCGCAATACACATAGGGGTCTAGGATGACAGCTGTGGCATTGAGACACAGCTGCCTTCGCTGGGGGAGATCGTCGAGATCGCCATTTTCTGCAGGGGACTGGCGGCTAAAGTCTACAGGGGGCTGGTGGCTGTATACTACAGGGGTCTGGCAGGCTATATACTACAGGGGTCTGGCAGGCTACATACTACAGGGGGCTGGCAGGCTATATACTACAAGGGGCTAGAAGGCTATATACCTCCAAAAACATTATTGGAAGGGCCCCCACCAGTTTGCGCCCAGGGGCCCCCACCACCCTTAATCCGCCCCTGCATGTGAGAGACACAGACAACAACTACACAAGTTTCTTACATATTCTCTCCTCCTATACACATGCTAGAGACACAGACATCAGCTGCACAAGTACCTGACATGCCCTGTTTTCCTATACAATGAAATGCTGTGTTCTCTTATACACATTTGAGAGACACAGACATCAGCTACACAAGTACCTGACATGCTGTGTTCTCTTATTCACAAGTGACAGCCACAAGCATCAGCTACACAAGTATTGACATGCTCTCTTCTACAATACACACATGAGAGACACAGACATTAGCTACCCTAGTACCTGACATGCTGTGTTCTCCTATACATGAGAGACACAGACATCAGCTACACAAGTACCTGACATGTTCTGCTATACACATGTGAGAGACACAGTCATCAGCTACACAAGTACCTGACATGTGCCCTCCTCCCATACACATGGGCTGCATCCTGTAGCAGTTGTATCTCTCATACACGCACAGGCTTCAGGGGATGTGGCAGCCAGAACCAGGAAGCACATAGAGGTAGCCAGCAACAAGAGTGTCATATCATTATACAGTCTGTCAGTCAAGCACTGGGGTGTGGCTGTGCCTGAGATTTATGGATAAGCTGGACTGCTAAATAAAAAAGGCTCATTGACACCATTTCAGGTCATTTGCATACAGCTTTATGACCTGATTTTTTAAGTTTATAGACATGTAATGGGCAATGTTTTCTAATGGAAACATATTTAGTTTTGGGGGGTTAATTTGACTGACAGGTTCTCTTTAAATTAACTTAATAGTGCCATTGAGCTAATGAATTCCATTGAGTTTTACACTATAGTCTCTGTTTTCCTGCAGAAACTATAGTAAATGTGTCAACTGTGTCAAATGTGTAAATGGATGAGATTGTTTATGAGGAATAAGAATGATGCATAATAAAATGGACTACAGTATTGTAGTGCATGAACAAACAATATGAACAAATTTGACTGGATTTTACGATGCAGGGTCAATACATATGTAAGAGGATAATTCGTCTGTAAACTCTACATTCTCCAGGCTTTATTTCATCCCCTATTTTACACTGGTAGGATTAACTCATCATGCTTGAGTGAAATAGCAGATGCCATATCCTCAGATTTCTCCACAGAAAAGAATAAAATCATTTGCATGTGGCCATTTCTACATATATTTCTCATGTGTTCCATTTTTGATAGAGGAATGGATATGAAACAGATGTTTGCATACAGATCAGTAATCCCTACGGAGCAACGGTACAACTGTTCAGAGGCACCCTATTGAGTCGGGACTGAATAATGGATAAGATAAATAGAATGTTCATCATTGCTTATTATTTGATTTGAGTTTTTATTTTTATAAGAAATGATGGACCATTAGAGGGGATTTTGGAGTTAGAAATATTTATGACCGGATCATAGGATGACTGCAGTGTGTATAACAACTCTAAAAAATGTTTTATCATTAAAGATTTTGGAGTTGAAAATAATAATGACATATTGTACCCATATGATAGTTTATTAACAGGGAATCAGCTGAATGTAGTGGTGCTTTTAATACCATAAAACTAGGGAATGAACTAGAATAAGACAGCTCAGTCTGTAGTATAGCAGTTGTCTGTGCTGAAAGGGAGCCAAGCATCCAGAAACCTGGGACAGCTGTATGGCGTCCATTAAAGTTGGATGTATTAAGCAGTAAGTGAATTACTTACTTAGATTAAACTAAAGTTAGACCAGTAAAAATAGGAAAGTATTAAAATCTGAGTGACTTTGACAAGGTTTATGTAAAAAGGCCAATATGACTGGGTCTCCAAATCTGCAGGTCTTTAAGGGTATTCCAGTCATCCACTGGCAAAGTGGTCCAACAGAGGAGAACTGGTAAACTTTCAGGTATTGGACATGGTGAGAAAAGACTAGTCCACTAGTTTTGGTGGACACAGAACTCTTCTGTCATGGCACAGAAGACTCCCGAAAATAACATTGTTGAAAAGTTGATGATGGAATTACAATACATCACACAGTGCCAATGTCCACCTCCTAAATAGCCTATCAAGGGTGTTTTAATAACATAACTGAACCATGTAACATTAAAAAATATGGCACTGTCTGATGAATAACAATTCTTTAAGATCATTTGGTTGGCTGAGTGCATGTAAGTGGAAGCGACTGAATCTACCTACATAGCTTATGGGAAGAAAACAAAGTTACATAGATACAACATCAGTCTGTGGAAACAAGCTAACTGAAAACAAACCTTTTCTAAAAAGCATATAAATTGTCATGTCATACTGCATCCCACACTGCTTTCACCTAGAGCTACCTGGTCCTCCATGATTGCATGTTCAAGATGTTATGTAGGAACAATAAAAAGTTTTTTCATCATGCAGAAGTAAAAAAAAAAACTTCTCCAGTATTGAACTGAACTATAAAATAGCAGTATTCATCCAAATTAGAGAATACTGTAAATTTAAATATTAAAGAGGAATCATAAATATATTTTTTCCAAATATATTCCTCATATTTCTTCTTAAAGGTTAATAAAAGTTCATAAATTAATTCTATGTGCCCCAAAATTCAACTTAAATACAATAACAAGCTGCCATACAGTTATTATATCTGTAATAGTAAAATGTTATGGCTTTTGAAAGGTGAAGGCTGGTGGCTAAGGGGTCGATGCCATTTTGAAGTATTTGCAAGAAACCTATACAAAGAATAGAGTTACCGGAATTTCTTTTCCATAATTTTCTCTTTTTCTGATCTATCTGTGCTTTTTGTGCAAAACTGCACAAAAGTGTCTTGCGTAAATGTTCCCTAAATCATGATAACAGTAGAAGGGTAGAAGGTTAATGTTTTTCTGTAGGTCATGGACATAGCTTGTTACTTTTATACTTGAGGAGTCTAATACTCAGTATGAAAATTGAGGGCTGCGAAAAAGTTTAATAGAAAAAGATTAGCAGTAGTGAGGGAATCCAAGAAGCTGAATGGTCCAAATAACAGTAATGTGCCATTTATTTCCATTTTGTACTGTAAATTGTGGATTAACAAAGATTAAGGGCACCTGCCTCATGTATATGGGCACAGGGGGAGCTTTTCTCCATTGCTGGTCCATCTGCAGCCAACTTTTTGCTGCTTGGATTAGTGCTACTTATTCATCATAACCTTGGCTCACATTCTGAGCTTTTCAGGAAGCTTTCACCTTTCCTTCTACCTTCAATTCATTTCTCACCTTGGATGCTGCAGAGTTAATGCATATGTTTCATCTTTGGACCATTAAAGCACAGGTGGTATAAATGGAGTTCAGTGAAATGTTAGAGGAGATTAATTGTCTCTAATTCCAACCTTGGTAACGACGTAATGAAAGCGATGCAGATTGCACTTTGGCAGGGAAGCCAGTTGCCTATCAAAGCCGCACGAGGTCAGTAATTAATTCGCTTGGGGGATTAGGATAAAAAGAAGAAATGCAAACCTGTAAAATACTTCTTGCTGTGCTTGATAATGTAGCAGGACCATGGCTGATTTAGGGCGTTGTTTTTCAATGGCACATATTATTCATGTCAGCCTAAATGTCGCACGGTGTTGAGTTATGCCAAGCTTGCTGGTTATATCACATGAATTTTCCATAAGTAGAAAAAAAATACTAATTGCATTTTCCCATTTCAGCAATGTATGCTGACAAGTTTCCGCCATGTGCTGGAAACGGAATAAGAAGGCATATGCAATGATGGACTCTATTTCTAAGGAAGGAAAAAAAAAACTGTATGTCACAGCAATGTCTTCTTGATGACCAGAGAAAAGAAGAGACTTGTGAAAATATCAACACTATATATTGGTCTATAAAGTATTTTCATGCGTGGGTACAGTGTGTAAACATTCACACAAACTATGCAATATATATTTGTGTCATAAAAACAATAAAATCCCCCAAAATGGGAAGGTTAAAGGAATGACAAATAAAAATATAAGATTTCTTATCTATGTTCAGTGAGTTGTATAAAACCTAAAGTGGTGACCTTATATTTAGAGACAAGTGTAAATTTCCAGCAAAATGCATGCAATAGATTGCAAAAAAATCTTGTATTTTTATTAAAGTTACGGTAAATACAATATTCTTTGTTATAACCGCATTATGTAAAATGTTGTAGTTTTAGTTCTGTAATAAAAAATATAACATGTTTTTCTACAGGTTCAGATCAAGGTACACACATTTAAATACCTTGACCAAGTGTGGCTTGTTGGCACCTGGCAAATATAATACACTTTTTAATAATCTAAACATCTATCCACACTAAATATGGTGCCAGCAGTGGTCATACACAAAATTGAAAGTCAAATGGATATTAACCTATATAAATAAATTTAAATACCCTGAGCAGATTCACTGGATTCTAAAGATAATCTACAATATCATATATGGAGTTTGTTGTGCCCATGTAAAATACAATTTCACATGGCCAATTATATATGCACTCATACCTGGGAAGAAAAAGTAAAAATCCGAAATTTTCCAATTTCCAAATCTTCCAATTATTTAACCATACATAGTTACATAGTTAGTATGGTTTAAAAAGACAAATGTCCATCAAGTTCAACCAAGAGCAAGAGACATGAACAAAGGAAAGTGATGTGAGGAAACACAATTCTATACTTGAAGAAGTTGTTTGAGCCCTTGATAAAGCTCACAGGTTTTTTTATTCACAAAATTATGGTCTGGCAAAAGTAAATGTGGTCAGCTAAAATTTGAGAAGACATGCCCACTTAGTGTAGAGGTGGTGTAGAGGGAGCAATAGTTGCGACTTTATCATGCCTTTTATGCAAGTACGGGCCTTAATAAATCCCCCAACAGAGTTTAGGGTCAAATAACTATCTCACTTTCGGCTTGCTGCCAACAGACAAATATTAGATACTGTGCATGGAGCTCAGGAGAGTTAGACACAGAACAGTAGCTACTGCGCTTGCGCAGAGCTCCCTTATTGCCAGAGACGCACAGTAAAATTTTGAAGAGATTTGTGGAGTTGGGTACGGGAGGTGTGGAGTAGCCTTCACCCACAGAGATACTACATGCCCCCGTAGCCTTTGAAAATAATTTGCATAAGGATACATTAAAGTACAGCTGGGTTAGGCAAAACCGGGATGCAGTTGCTGCAGCCATGGTAGATGTTCATTGGGAACTACTTGAAAAAGTTGTTTCCTGATGGTAGATTTCCTTTAATGATAAATTGGTATTGATACAATTCTCATAAATGTATGTGTTCAATTGCAAACATTAAGTGCAGCTTTAAATTTATTGGAAATCGTGCATTATTTTGTAAAATAATATACCAATAGCACATTGGCCGAAAACTTAGTAGACATGGGGGCAGACCACCACAGCAGATTTGTGCAGCAGTGAATCATAAGATAGTAATCATTTTCTTCAACTGAGAATGCTGAGATTTAAATTAGAATTTTGCCAGCAGCTAATTAGCCATCACTTTTTTAATTACAGGTTACAGGAAGAGATCTGCTGACTGTAATTATTTTACTTTGAAAGAAAGAAAAAGATATTATTTAAAAGTGACTTTATTTTACAATTTAACATCTGCTGAATTGTTGGGCTATAAATCTTCCCAATATAGTAGTAATAAAAATTTTACCCAAAATATTGTGCTTGCAAATATATGTTTACATTCAATTAGAAATATTAAATCCCATAACTACGCGCCTGTTTTCCATGTAATTGACCTTTTTTTACCTTTTTTTTACAGGCTAAAAACTACAAAATGTAGTTTAGTAACACAATATTGGGTTTCATATGTCCTTGTGATTAACTTTTATTAAGCCTTTCAGTACAGTATATTTAAAAAAGAACAAAATTTAATATTTTCTGCATTTATCGTGAAAATTAATACACATACAGCAATACCAAATCTATCTGCTACCAAAGCCACTTTTCACCTTCCTGAAATGGCCAATTTTTTTGGTGTATTTATGCAAAAAATGGTATCTGGCAATAATGTGGAAGAATTCACGCTTTTCTAAATTCAAAATTTAGAAATGCACATAGTCATAACAGCAAAATAACTTGAAAACTAACATTAACTTTAGGTGCGATTTTTTACATTTTCATAAAAAAAGCTAAATCGTACTTTTGAGGGACCTGCTCAGATTTCAAGTCACTTCGAAAGGCCTAAACTATAGTAAAACTCTATAAATTACCCCATTATAGAAAATATACCCCTCAATGTATGTTAAACAACATTTATGAAGTTTATTAACCCTTAAAAAAAAAATCAGGTGCAATTTTGAAATTTGAGTTTTTGGGGCTAAATATTTCAAAAAACATTCTCAGTGAAGAAAATACCAAAACACTCCACAAAGTTTGATACCCAATCTCTCCTGAGTATAACAATACTCCATATTTGGTGGTAAACTGCTGTATGGGCACACGCCAGGGCATCGAAGGGAAGCTGCGCCATTCAAAATAGATTTACATTGTCACTTTTTAAAGACTATACAATCTTTATATAAGGGCTTATTTTCTGCAAGATAAGATGCACTTTACAAATACTTCATTTTAGTGGGTCTTTAGCTTACTGATGTGATTTAATTAACTCTTGAATATATGGAGGAAAAGAAAAGCATCAATTCTGGTTTACTATTTTTTGAGTTTTTTTGGGGTCGTTCACTGAACCATAAAAATAATATCTTTATTCTTTAGATCACTATGATTACAGTGATACCTCATTTATATAGCTTTTTATATAATTTTACAATTTTATTGAAGAAAAACTAATATAGAGAAAATCTCATTTATTTTCTTACCACCATATTTTCTGAAACATAACTTTAATATTTTCTGGTTGACAGAGCTGGCTTAGGGCTTAAATTTTATATGTTGAGTTGTACTTTTCAGTGGTACCATTTTGGAGCACATAACTTTTTTGATCACTTTTTGGAACATTTTTATGAAGGGATTTTATGAAGAATTTTATATTTTACAAGTTTTTCAGTTTTTTTTTTACAGCATGCACGGGTCCAGTAATGTTTCCAATTTATTGTACAGATTGTTACGGATGCGGCGATACCATATATGTGGTTTTTTTTTGTGATTTTGTGTTTTTTTATTGGATGTCTATGGGGAATCTTAGTGTAGTGTCCCAGTAAATCATCCTAGTTACAGGATAATATAGTTGTCAGGTGGTTGAGGATTTGCTAAATGTATTATGTGATTCAGTTAATATTTGCTCTATGTTCCCAGCTACTGGCATAATTGTATCGGTGTAAGAGCTGTGATCACATGCCCTTCCCTCAGCCAGGCTGCCTGGGAAGCCTCTAGAATGTTAAGAGGGAGGAGTCTCCCAGGTGATACCTGTGAACCAGAGGGAGGAGCCAGTTGTGACTAGATGCTGAGGAGATTTTCAGTCAGGATTTTGAGTATACAGCTCTTTAGGCTGCTCTTCACATTCAGCCTAGGCCCCAGCTTCCAATTCCCTGATCTACTTACAGATCTGTATTAAACAACACCAACATCTATTTCCAGCATTGGAGCCGCGGGGATCGCAGCACTGTGAAATATTTACCAAGCTGCCTGAAGTCCATGCCAAGAGGACATTCTCATTTATAATCTCATATAGCCAGAAGAGAGACTCTTCTGCTCTTCTCAGCGCCTGTAATGGTTTAGCCAGCATGAGTGCCATATGCCGAAGGAACATACATCTATCACTGTATGCCCTGCAATAGGGAACCATGACGGTAACCTCTGTGAGTAAGAATGTCCTAAAATGATTTCCCACAGTGAGCCAAACTATGTATGCCCATCCATGATATACAATTGGACTGTACCCATTGCCAGTAGCAACCTGATATAAAATATCCAACAAGTTATCTCCCCATAGCCAGTATTAAAGCTGGCAAAGATTATGTGAAAAAAGGAATTGTGACCAACACTCTTAACATCTCTCTTGCAAGTCTGTACACTGAAAGGTGTAATAGATTATAATCTTTTATTTGACAGTAAAGATTCCAGTTTATTCCAGTTATAAACCATGTTTGAGTTGAGCTAGCACCCCATAATGCCGCCTGTGACACATGTACTATAAGTTCCAGTACCACAGTATCAAGTCCCCCTCTGGGCACCACATTAGTGCTTTGGGAACTTTTTTTAACTTTATTTAATTAATTATTTTTATTTAAAAAACCTTTTATTAAGTGTTTTAAACTTTTTTTCTTACAGGTTAGCTTGAACAAGCGATCCACAAGCAATACACATGTATTATGTAATACACTGAACATGCTGGACCAGCTCCTGGAGTACATCGCGCAGCCCCAGGGCACTGGCCATACCTAGACGGTCCCATTGGAACATCAGACACCCGATAAGCGGTGCCGGGGGGCAATCCACTTAAGGAAGAACCTTGCATGTCACGGTGTTAGAAGAGGGTGTCAGCTGTAGTATACAGCTGACACCCACAGCTTCTGGTACCAGCTCCTTTCAAAAACCTGTGGCAGAAGCTAGACATAGTAGTATGTAACATGTTGGCAAGTCACTGCCGACCATAATGTACTACCACGTCAAATGGGGTTAATGAAAACCTATTGGGAAAAAATAATTTGGCTGGTAGAAGATGCCATGGCATTCCCTACCTCATAGAGATTGCCAACCATTAGGAGTCTGCCAGCAAGAAGACCAGTAGTACCAGACCAACACAGATGAAGAAGTAAACAGTTTCAACCTGACTTAAACAGCCAAAGGGGTTTTTCCATGAAGATAAGTTAGGCCCTATCCACAGTATAGTGGTGTTCGGCAATTCCGTCAGCTCCATAGAGATGAATGGAGCAGAACAGTCATGCGCGGCTCTCTGCTCCATTAGTCCGAGGAGACCCAGTCTGTCAGACCTGCCGTTTTTCTGCAGGGGTCTCAACACTGATAACCCCATTCATAGGGCCTAACTTGTCTTCATGGGAAAACCTCTTTAAATTGTTACTGATGCACAATTATATGTGGCTAGCACCACACAACTAAAATGACAAAAAAACCTGTTGTGAGTTTGGATGGTAACAATAAAAAACAAATAAATTAAAATGAAGTATATAAAATTTAGTATACCGTATTTTTTGGACTATAAGGCGCACCGGATTATAACGCGCACCATCAATAAATGCCTGATAAAACGTCTAGGTTCATATATAAGGCTCACCGGATTATAAGGCGCACCTGATTATAAGAATGAATGACCAGCAGGTGGCAGACCTGTGCACAGTATAAGGCAGCTGTTGTCTTTAAGTATGGTTCATATATAAGGCGCAATGGAGTATAAGGCGCCCAATTCTGATCAAATCAAAGGTTTTTTTGTGCGCCTTATAGTCCAAAAAATATGGTAGATGTAGTTATATTTAGCCAGAGAACAAAATTTTCCTGCTTCTGTTGATAAATGGCCATTTAATTTTTTTTTCAATGCACTTCATAAAAAAGCTTAATAAAAATAAAAACAGACAAGTAACTTGGTCATCACCCCCCTTTTTCCATTTTGCGTTTCCATTTCTTGCTCCTAACTTCAAACATCCATACCTTTTTTTTTTCGCTGTATATTGCTGTATGAGGGCTTGTTTTCCGCATAACAAATTGTACTTCCTAGTCACGGCATTTAATAATCCATGTACTGTACTGGGAATCTGGAATAGAGAATCCAGGATTTCGTACGAATGGATTGCTGCCCTCTGATTACCTCATGTGGGGGAGCATCCTAGCCAAAATGGCTATAAAAATACAAGAGAGGGTTTTGAAAAAACATCAGAAAGTGCTTATGTGAAAATGGATTTTGGAATTGGCACCTTATAATAAAATGTTGTACTTTTACGTATACATTTGAAGGGTTTTGTTATAAGATATAAATAGAAAAGGTTCTGAATATCACATTGGTGGGGCTCAACACCAAACACGTCTGCTGTTTTCATCTGATGAATAGTACAGGAAGCAAACAGCTCATTGCTCTCATAGAAGTGGGAAGTTTGATAGGTGATCTGCAATGACCTATTCATTTAAATAGGGGATAACTGCAGTTGCCCACTTCAGCCGATACATAGAGGAGAGAGATTCTCCTGTTTATAAGCAGCAAAAAAGCTTTAAGATAAAAAAAAATATTTCAATTAATGCAAAACAGACTTAAATATTAAAGAAACCTAACAAATAAAATGAGTTTTCTATAAATGATCTTCTTATTCTTTACTCTCTACTTGTACATAAGAAGATATTGCTTAAACATCCATTTAATCAATTCAATAGAAAGCTAATGCAAGTAATTCGCTAATTACTCAATTTAGACAAAATGCGTGGTTAATAAGCATGTCTGGCCGCAGGCGCTGCAGTGAGCTGGTGCATGTGTAGTTATACAATTGACAACAGAGAGTTCCTCATGAACAATTACTACAATAAACAGCACTGCACCCAAGAGACCAACAATACACAGAACTGAACTGATGGATCGCAATAACCAATTCACTAAAAGGCTTATTTACAAATGTCTTGTACAACTGTGAAGCAATATTGGAACCAAACATTCATTTTCAGGCCTGAAAACTGCTATTTTTTTTCTATTTTTGAAATGCTATATTTTATTTCCACAGAACCATAAAGCCTATCAAATTGTTTTCACAACTAGTTGTTAGGTGTTGGATCGAGATGTACTGGTCCATTGTATAGCATGTTTATGTACTGTAATGTATCATAATTATAGGTCTCCTAGTCTGCCTATTTTATTGTATTACATTTTAATCCCATAAGTTACTTTCACCTTTAGGACAAAGCCCAATTTTTCAAATCTGCCATGTGTCACAATAAGCAGTTATAACTTAATAGTTTATTTTCAGATATTTTGTACTAAACATTAATGCTATATTTTTGTTGCAATTTTTTCCATTTGCTTCTAAATGTTATGCTTATCATACAGTTAGTTTAACTGCCCTAATTGGTTGGTAACTAACATATATCTGCTTTAAAGGGCACCTACCACCCCGATTCTACCTATAAAGGTAGAAGGGGTGGTAGGTGGATGGATGGGACGTGAGGATAGCCCTTTTTTGGGCTAATCCCCACGTCCCAGGTGTCTTTTACAAAACTTTATTACATCTATATGCTAATTTTTTTTATGCGGCTACTGGGGCGGGGAGTAGCCGGACATGAGGCTACTAGTCGCGGCTACTCCACGCCCCAGTAGCCACGTTACTCCACCTACCAGTTAATCTTCAGCTACAAGGAGCTGCGCGCCCTCGTCCGTGTCCCCCGGCTACTGCGCATGCGCAGTAGTTCCGGCCCCGGAGCCACAACCGCGCAGCCGAAGGCCTGCGTTCTGTGCATGCGCAGAACGCAGGGGACCCGGACTAGGGCGCGCAGCTACCAGGAGCTGCGCGCCGAAGATTATCTGGTAGGCGGAGTAACGCGGCTAGTGGGGCTACGCGGCTACCGCGACTAATGGGGGTTCCATTTGGAATTTTGACATTTTGGCAATAAAATTATTATTTAGTACTAAAATGTACATGTTCATGCAGGAGAAAATGAGAAAACACATAGCAGATTTTGTTGTGCAGTTTCTTGCGAGTAGAGCAATACCCCACATGTGTAGGTAAATTACTTTAATGGCCCACAACAGGGCACAGAACAGGAGGAGGCATTGAGCTTTTGGAAGGTAAATTGTGTTGACATTGTTTTCAGGTGCCATTACGCATTACACAAAGGATCCTATATTGAAACTATACCATCCAGAGAATTTATCAAGGTTTATATTGAGATGGTTTATAAAAAAATTATTTACATTGACTTGTGAAAAATCTTTTTCTGAATAAACATTGCTGTGGCCCCTAAAGTTTTATTTTCAGGACAGGTTAAAGAAGTAAGAGCATGTAAGCGTATGTTACTTAGTTTTCCTAGAAAGCAGTAATATCCCACACATGGTCACAGACTGCTGTAGGGACAAACTGGGGGCTCTGAAGGGAAAAGGCGTCTGATGGCTTTTGGAGCATGGATTTTGCTGGAACAGATTTCAGGTACTTCATCACATTTATTGAGCCCCTTAGATAGGAGGAAAGTAAAAACCTCTGAAGAGTGGACCCATTCTAAAAACTTGTCCCCTCAAGGAATGCAGTACCACTATATTTGGGTGCGCAATATTTTTAAGATGTTCATACGGGCTCAGTAATTATGTTATTTTATTATATGAGTTGTTACAGACATAGCGATACCCAATATGTCTTGCTTGTGTGTGTGGTGATTTTCACTTTTTATTGTGATTTGAAGTTTTATACTTCAAGGGAACTTTTATTGTGTATAAAATTGTTATTATTATTAACCCTTTTTTTACGCTTTTTTGTCCCCCTGTGGGACTTGAACAAGTGATTACCTGATCACTTGTTCAAATGAATACATACTCATATATGGCATTAAATCAAACAGCCTAGGCACATGTATAGACAGGTTTTCACACTGGTGTTTTTCTATACACATGTGAGAGACCCAGACATCTGCTACACAAGTGCCTGACATGCTCTCTCCTCCCATACACATATAAGAGACACAGACATCTGCTACACAAGTGCCTAAAATGCTGTGTTCTCCGATACACATGTGAGAGACACAGACATCAGCTACACAAGTACATGTCATGCGCTCCCTTTCTATACACATGTGAGAGACACAGCCATCTGCTACACAAGTACCTGACATGCTCTCTCCTCCCATACACATATAAGAGACACAGCCATCTGCTACACAAGTACCTGACATGCTGTGTTCTCCTGTACATATGTGAGAGACACAGATATCAGCTACACGAGTACCTGACATGCACTCTCTCCTCCTATACACATGTGAGAGACACAGACATCAGCTTCACAAGTACCTGACATGCTGTGTTCTCCTATTCACATGTGAGAGACACAGACATCAGCTGCACAGGTACCTGACATGTTCTCTTCTTCTATACACATGTGAGAGACACAGACATCAGCTACACAAGTACCTGATATGCTGTGTTCTCCTAAACACATGTGAGCGATACAGACATCAGCTATAGAAGAACCTGACATGCTCTCTACTTATATACACATGTGAGAGACACAGACATCAGCTACACTGGTACCTGACTTGATGTATTCTCCTATACACATGTGAGAGACACACACATCAGCTACACTAGTACCTCTTCCTATAAACATGTGAAGGACACAGACATTAACTTCACAAGTACCTGGCATGCTGTGTTCTCATTTACACATGTGAGAGACACAAACATCAGCTACACATGTTCCTTACAATGCACTCTCTCCTCCTATACACATGTGAGAGACACAGACATCAGCCTACAACAATACCTGACCATGCTGGTGTTCTCTATACACATGTGCGAGACCAGAAACGCATCAGCTACCAAGTGGGGCCATGAACATGTGTGTCCTCCTCTAGATACACATGCGAGAAGACACAGACTCAGCTACACAGTTACCTGACATGCTATCCTTTCTTTCTATACACACACGAACACAGACATCCAGCACTTATACAAAGTACCTGACAATGCACTCCTTCTCCTTTATCACATGTGGAGAACCCTAACACATTAGCTTCTACAAGTGCCTGACATGCTGTGTTCTCCCATACAACATGTGAGAGACCCAGATATCAGCTACACAAGTACCTGATAAGCGTGTACTCCTATACACATATGAGAGACACAGACATCAGCTACTCAGTACCTGACACATGCACCCTCCTCCTATAAATCATGTACCTGCACATGATGTATTCGCCTATGCACATGGTAAGAGACACACACAGTCAGCTATCCACAAGTATCCCTTCCCTTTACCACATGTGAGGGACATTGGGCTCTACAAGTAACCCTGGTATGCGTGGAACTCTTCATAACACATGTGAAAGAACACAGACACTAGTACACAAGTTAGCTGACATTCAAATTCTACTCCTACCAGAAGTAAGAGACACAGTACAATCAGTTACAACAGTTCATGACATGGTTTGATTTTCTCCTATATACACATGTGAGAGGACTCAGTGACCTTAAGTGGCTACACAAGTCACCTGACCTTGTTGTGTTTCTCCCAAATGTTACCATGACGAATCGCTGTAGAAGTTTGTCCTCTCATATCACACACAGGCTGCAGGGGGCATGATGGTTTTAGCACCAGGACGTTGGGCTGCCAGTTTCACATATAGTATCACATGCGGTCAGTGTAACAGTTTTTGTACGGCACAGTATATATATAATATATAATATAATATATTATAATATATATATAATATTTACAGAAAAGCAAAACTCTCTTTGGTTGTACAAATATATTGAATTAAATTAGAGTAATTTGTGTGATAAAATAGGGCACATAAAAAACTATAGTGTATGCATCCCTATCCTTAAAATTACTTACGTGTCTCCTTCAAAGGAGGCAAGGATGCTCTTTACTTCTTAACTCTGTTTCTCAACACATACTCAGTGTAAGGGTTTTCAACAGTAGTGTTCTCTTACTACCTGTTGTATGGGCTATAGGTAGGGAATTGAAGTTTGGGTGAGTTCACAACGCATGCACCCGTTGTTTTCGTGCATTGACATGTTTACAATTGGATAATAAAAGATTCCTTGTAAGTTATTTTGTTACAAAACAGCTTACATGATTTGGAACGCACTTTGTGTGGTATTTAGCTAATGCTGTGTTATATAAATAGCAACAGGAAAGGAAATGTCAGCATGTTGGTTTTTTAACGAACATACCTTATCAAGATTAGAGTAAAAGAATAATAATACTGTAAATTATTATGCCTTATACCATGATTTTTTTATGCATGACACAATAATGTTACAATTATTTTTGCTTGTTAAAAATTTGGATGAAAGTTTCCGTAATTACAATTGCCCCTCACTCCATTTATTCTTAATGTTCACTGTTACTTTGGTTATGTTTACAATGGCAATGCATCAATTTGCTGGAGACAATACACTACTCAGCATATTTTGTTTTCCCTTTCTTTCACGTCTCGGAACAGCTAATTTTGTTATGCAGGATGTGACCTTCATCGTGTAATGCTGAAAGGCATGTTTAAAGAAATATGAAAGTTCAAAACTATTAGTTCTTTCTTCACGTTTATAAAACCCACTAGTTCACGGAAAATAGCCATATATTATGCCCAAAAATTTAGTAATAGGCAACAAAAAGTGAGATATATAGATTTAAATATCAGAATTATGGCGATCAACTATTATGAGTGGCTGATACTGAATATTTGAGAAGCATAATACTAAAACCATTGTGTTTAATAGTAAATGTAATCTGACCGTCAGTAATCTTGACATTTAGAAGGTCTCTAATTATTTATAAAATTAAAACCATACCGTATTTTTTCGGACTATAGAGGGAGCACAAAAAAAATCCTTTAATTTTTCGAAATCAAAGGGGTACCTTATAGTTCATTGCGTTATATATGAACAGTACTTACAGACAACATCTGCCTTGACTTCCAGGCTGACCTGCTGCGTCATTCACATCCTTATAATCAGGTGGCGCTTATAATCCGGTGCACCTTATATATGACCAAATGATTTTTAAACAGCATTTATTGATGGTGCCCTTATAATCTCTGCGCCTATAGCCGAACAAAATTGGTACAACATATTGAAGAACCTAAAGTTTACTGTTTTTAACTGTATTATAGAAAATCATTTGCCCAAGTGTCATAATTCATTTTGCTGTTGCCAGGAAGCAAGGATGGTTATTATACTGCATGTGTTCGGCAAGTGTCACTGCTGTCCCAGGCAGAACAACTTATAAAGAGACCCGTAGCTCGTGACTCTCCTCAAGTTGTGTGTCTCATCTCCTACCATCGTTGGTCCCTTCAAACACCCTTAACTCCCTGTTGCCTTATGTAATCTTACAGCCCAGAGAAGGTTCAACTCCATAGTGGGAGATGGGAAAGTGCTCCTGTTACACTGCAACAGCCTGTGAAGCGTGCAGCAGAATGGTAAAAGCCCTATAGATTTAGCATCATTTTAAAAATGGATTTAAAGAAGAAGGAGGCCCAGAGGATAGCCCAAATATCAGATTTACCTCCAGTCACGGGTCTATGAAGTAAATTTTATCCTTTATCATTTGATGGTAGATCTTCTCAGTAAAGATAATTTAGGACAAAACGTGATATATAGGTTATAGTGTTATACATAATAAAACCTTTTTTGCCGTGATACTCTATTTATAGTTTAAAAATGATACCAACACTGAATTAATAAAAAATAGTAAAATGACAGTTACAAAGAATGTAATTTAATGTGGGTGAGTTTTTTTATTAAGGGAAGGGCTAAGGGCTCATACATTCACACGGCCGTCGGCAAGGACGACCATTCGGCTTTCGCAAATTGCAGCCGCATATACGTCCCATAGACGACAATGGCCGCCCTGCGGCGGTAATTACGGTGCCACACAATGTTGTGGCAGCCGATGACGCACCACACACCAGACAAAGATAGAACATCTCTTCTTTTGTCATGGAGTGTGCGGGCCCGTGCGTGCCTGTTTATCATGGGGGAGGATGGACCACCTCCCCTTCTCTCCTCCAACACACGGCGGTTTTATTTTCAAATCCATTCGGACCAGGTTGCGCCGAATTTTCATAAAAAATTTGGATTCAACCCACAAGCGAATTGTATGTAAGAGAATCACGACATTGGCTAGACGTAACAGGTAGCATGCAAGGCTGGGTGCGGGGTGATGAGAAGAGGGCCACCGGGCTGAGCCCTCTCCATAGCCGGTAAGGCTTTTTTTGCTGATAATTGGCAGTAAGGCTCCGTTACCGCGGGTTGGTGGCTAGCACAGATCACGGGTGTTAACCCACAGAATACACCCCGTCAAAGAATGCGCGCTTATAAAAACGCCAGGGATGTCTCGCCGCGTCCCCATGACGTCATCGGGGAACAGTGATCCGTCGCCATGACTTCTTGGGTCTTCTGAAGACCCACGGCTTATCCCCTTCGTTCTATGTGAGATCCAGCACATAATTTGTAATGAATTGAGGAGGGGAATCCCAATATACTGCCATACTGTAGTATGGCGAGTATATGCATAGGATCGATCAGACAAACCTAAGTGTTTTGAAGTAAACCCTAGGGAGTCTGAAAAAATAAAAAAAAGTTTAAAACTGCATAAATTATAATAAAAAAATTTAAAAAAAATCACCGTTTATAAAATAAGCTAACAGTAAAAAGATAAACACATTAGCTATCTCTTCGCATCCAAAAAGGACTCATCTTGTCAAAATATAATACTGGCCGTTTTCACTTGTGTTACAACACAAACCGATAATGAGAAATAGTGCCCAAACAGTCGAAAGGAAGCAATTTGTTGTTATTGTTAAAATATAAAAAAAACATTCCTAAAAGATGATCTCCAAGGAACACTGACCGGCATACCACCATTACACCCGTGTAGGGCTATTACTGCCATACAGTGAGGGCACTAACCCCCCGCATAAATGAGGGAAATACTAACTTCCATACAGTTGTAGGAATAGACTACACCATACAGAACTTGAGAAACGACTACCTCTATAACAGTGAAGAATACAGCCCCCACACAGTGAGGAATACTACCGCTCTACAGTGGAGGATACAGTATAAACCCTAGCCATAACTACATGAGAAACACTACCTCTATACAGGAAGAATACAGCCAGCCCCATACAGTGAGAATAACTACGCTATACGTGAGGAATTACTACCCCCATAACTATGGGAACACTAACCGCAACACACGTGAGGAATACAGCCAATACAGTATAGGAACACTACTTGCCGCACAGTGAGGACCTCAAAACGCCATAGAAGTGAGGAATACTAACCTCATACAGTGTAGGACTTCTACCCCCTACAGTGAGGGGAATCTACCCCCCGCAACAGTGAGGAAACACCTCCATACAGTGGAGAACACTACCTAGCGCCATACAGTGAAAACACTAACCTCAACCACAACGAGTGAGGATACAGCCATACAAGTAAAAGGATAACACTAACGCCATACTGGTAGAAACACTAAACGCCATACAGTGTGAGGGACATTCCGCCACACCAGTGAGGGCCACAGCCGCCATACGCGTTGAGCAGACCATAACCACAGTACAGTGAGGAAGACAACACCATACAGTGAGAACACTAAACCCTCATACTAGGTACGTGAAGAAACACCAAAACAGTGAGGAACCTTCACAATACTAGGAACTCAACATGCAGAACACTACGCTTAGGGACAACTACCGCCATACAGTGAGGAATATGACCCCCCATAAACAGTGAGGAACACACCTCCATACAGTGAAGAATACAGCAAACACCGTGGAGAACACTAACCGCCACCATACCAGATGAGGAAATACGAACCAACCATACAATGAGGATACCACTACCTGCCATATTGGAGAATACACTACCCCCATACAGTGAGGAACAGTACACCGCCCAGTTTCCTTTCTTCTCTCCAGATTCTCTGGCCCATGTGTAACACGTTGGCTTCATGCCCCCATTTTTGCTAATAACAGGGTGTGGTGGGGGGGGGGAATCAAAGTTTTCCGTGAAATTCTAAACAAATTCAATTTGTAGAATCGATTCGCCAATCTCTAATATTAACGTCAACAGCAGAGAGACTAACAACTGTCCATTAAAAAGTTAATTGGTGTTTGGTTTAGATAATTTGTTTTTTTCATACAAGGTTCAACACGCAAGGATTTAAAAGTTGATATCTATATGTGACAAACATGTCATTAGTTCTAAACGACTTCACACCTGATATTGAGAAAAAGTGGCTTCAGAGCTTGCCGTCACAAAAATATAAAATCTACACCAACCCGCCCCCACAAAAATCCCTTTGTACTGTGATTTGGGGGGGCACCAAGTAGTAATGTTTGATAACACTCACTAGATGGAATGGAAATCACTTCAAAAATAAAAGATTTGCAATTAATATTGTACAGGAAATTGATGGTAATTTATTTATTCGGGGGACTGGTATTAAAGTCGGGCTGTGAGCAATGATTTTCTCTTATGGTAGTTTCAATGGGAAAAATCTATAACAATTAAACTTAGATACCTTAAGTAACTGCATTGACAGATATATTGGCAGCTTAGAAAGCTTTAAAGTGAATTGATCTGGGAAGGTATAATACCATATGGGGACTTTAAAGGTTATTGCTCTTAAGGGGGGAGCCCCAATTTGGGTCATCTGGTTGTTTTTTGAGGGTGTGGGTTTGCTTCCTTTTTGCAAAAAGGTTAGCGTACATGACAGATGAGAGAACTTTATGGACATGTGGTTGTAAACCTTTTGAACTTAGGAAAGTGCTGACTATATTTCCATTGTAGAGTCCTCAAAATTAGTCTTTGTTAAGATGCATTTATATTATTACTTAGTGATGAGCAGACCCCCAAAATTGCTTTGAATTTTAGAAGCTTTTTTCCGAAAAAATATGGCAAATCATAAATCTTGTTCTCACATGGATAGTGAGCTATAGTTTGGCAGTTTTATTACGCAGTCCTATGCCTGATGATAAATCCCTCCCACAAATATATATATAAAATTATAGATAGCAGTTATATCCGGACTTATTAGGGACATTGAGGGAAATTATAATAAAGAAGTGTTGGCGAATAGACCGTTTTTAGCCTTCAGTATCCACTAGTTCGTATTCTTTGGCAGATAAATCATGAAGTGAATGAATGTATCGGGGGTAGTTTAAAAACTGTGCGTTCGCTTACCAGCTTATAGTTTGTTCTAGTTAACGCCAAGAATTTTGCTGGGCAATCAGAATGAAATTATTAACTTGTACACAAGATACCCCCATTTTGGACATGGCACACTGCCTGAAAATGTGTCTAAAAAACCCTCAATAAAGTGGCACATGACATTTTCTGGTGAAAGTTACCACAGAATTTTGGGGAGAGACAGCGTTTAATTAATCTTACTCCATTGTACCATTACCAACAATAATGGCCCAGATATATATTGTGTCTGCGAATTTTTTTGAATAAAGAAGTATTTTTTGAGAGCTTGCAGCTGATTATATAAGCTGTTTAACGTGCACTTTTACCGTCACACATTTTTGTTAAAGTTTGCCTTTATAAACGTGCACCCTTCCAGGGGGTGGTAGTGGTGTATTACGTAGTTTTGTGCTGCTTTATTTATTATCGGTATTTGCAGTGCTAGAGTTACCATACCAATATCCAGAACAGTAGAGAAACATTGGTTCAGACCAATACAATTCAGAACCAGTTATAGAAACCTTTTGTTTTGAAGTGAGCTTTCGCAAAGTGAATCTTGCACAAGATTCCCTTCTCTCTCCAATCTGCACTGCTGCAGGAAACCACCAGATTACTAGAGTCGTTTTCAAATTCATGAAAGTGGACCCACATGCTTAGTATAAGCTTCTGACATTATATAATATGTTACACATTTAGTTGGTGACTGCCTAATGGGTTGCATCTGTAAATGTTTTATATTACATTAACACAATCCAAGTTTAAATAATCGCAAGCATAGTATAAAACACAACTGGGATACAAAAAATACTACCATAAAAAGAAAATAATGGGAGCTACTTGCCACACACCATGAGCATTCAGTGTCCGCCTCCTAGACTAAAAGATCATGTGAACATGTATCGAGTATAAATTATTTTGAAGGTCAAAGTAATATAATTGTTGTTCAATATTATGGAAAAAAGATTCCTCACAATTGTATTATATTTGCCTGCCATATTTTAATTAGGGTAACGTAAAGGGGGGAATACTATTATATTATTTAGTATGCAATATGTAATATTTAAGCTTTATTAACTAGACCAACAATTAGTTACATTTTCCAAATTCATTTTAATCATCTAACTTGAGGGGGCAGATGTATTATCGTAATCTGCGCCATAAATGTCGGGAACTCAACATTTTTGGCCGCATAATTGTTTGCGGATCATTATGATGGAGTTGGGCACCAGAAAGAATAGTGTTCTCCGAGTAATCCTGACCTCTTTTCCGTCTTTTTTTTTGGTGCAAGTAGGGTGGCCTATCTTTTACACATCATCCGCCACATTTATGTGGAGTTTAGTCGGCTTTTAGGCGCGCAAATATTGGTTGCAAAACAGACCAGGAAAAAAATGGTCCTGAAAAGCAAAATGTAAAAAAGGTGCAGTCCATGTAAGATTTGACACACCATCTCATTTGTGTCGGCATTATGGGCCGACTTGGTTAGTTCCGTCTGCGCATTAATTTTGCTTACAGCCGTGCGCAATTCAAGACATCGGTCTATGCTTTCCGTAGTCTGATTGTCGATGTCGATGTCGAGTTCGACACGAATTAATAAATCCCCCCCAGCGTGTCTTATTTGCATCGGAAGACACTAAGTTGTTATATCACCTTAACAGAAAACTGGAAAGTAGTATTCTGCACCAACTATTGTCTCCTGTATCCAATGACCACTAATGTCTCCGGTTCGTGGGCCAATGTACAATAATTTTTGTTGAAATATTAAGAGCTCTTAACTCGGAAACTTGACAAGCAAATCCATAGCTTGTTAAAAATTATAATTGCAAAAGGTCGATTCTCCTTAATAATCAAGTTGTGGCTTGCTTGTGCTTGAAGCCATTATAAATAATTAAAGCAAGTCAGCCACTACCAACTCCCTAAAACATTTAATTAGGTGAAACTATTAATACCAAACACTGCAGAAATTTAACAATAAATATAATTTCAGGCCTTAAAGGGTGTCCCACCAGTAGTTTTGACTATCAAGCTGCAGGCTATGTTAGGTAGCCGTCTGCAGTCCTGGAAAGCAAAGGTGTAGTCTTCCCTAAAACTGATTTTGTTCCTATATTCACTGAATTCCACTGTTCCACATCCCTCCCCCTGCTGCTGTAACATGCTAATAAGAAGCTGCTACGTGCTTCTGATTTAGTCTCAGGTGACATTCCACTTGACCAGCTGTTATATAAAGGTTCCCCGACTATGATAGTGTGATTAGCCCATCATTATATAGGAATCCTCTGTAATAACAAAAACTAAGTCCAGAATTGTTTCCTCATTGTCACAGTTCTGACATACTGGGGCTCATTTACTTACCCGGGTCCATTCGCGATCCCGTGGGCGCTTTGTCAGGCATGGATTCGGAGCTTGGCCGGGATTCACTAAGGTCATGCAGCCGATATCCACAAGGGTGTCGCTGCTGCGCTGGAAGTCCGCCGGAGTTCACCTTCTTCGTCCCAAGTGATGTGAGTTGCTACTTCTTGCAACACAATTTGTTTTTTATTCCGCGGTTATCCCGAATCCGTCGGGTTTTCCCACGGCCCCACGCCCCTCTATTTCTGTCGCATAAAGCCGGTGCATGCGCCACAATCATCACGTGAGCCAAAATCCCGGGGCAATTCGGCGCAAATCAGAAATATTCAGGAAACCCGATGAAAAATGCGCAATTCGGCACCCTTAGTAAATGAGCCCCACTGTTGGAAATCTGATAGGGAGCTGTGAGTAGTACTTGGTTGATGTCGCCATTATAATGAACAAAGATTGGTGTTTGTTTTGCCTGTTACTAATGCTAACCCAACCCAGGATTTTACATGCTTCTCTGCCAATGGTGGAATGTATATTAACCCCTTAAGTCCGAAGCCACTTTTCAGCTTCCTGCACTGCCCATTTTGTCAAATGTGCCTTGTGTCACTATAAGTGGTTATGACTTTGGAATGCTTTAACATATCAAATGGGGTTTGAATTTGTTTTCTGTGACACTTAGTATTCATGTTAGTGAAAAATTTGTTGTGTATGGTTGCATTTATTATGAAAAAAAAAAAAAGGATATTGGGGAAATTGGAAAAAGTCGGGTTTTTTGAAATGGAAAATGTTCTACCTTTTTTCCCATACACAGTCATAACAGCAAAAAAACGTGATACCTAACACCTAATACCAAATGTCTGCTTTTATGTCTCCATGTTTTTTTGTTAATGCATTTTCTCATTTTTGTAAGATGTTATGGGGCTTTTGAACTTTAGGTGCGATTTCTCATAAAAAACACAAATATCACTTTTACTTTTCCGGGACCCCTCAGATTTCAGTCACTTAGAAGCCTAACCAAAATAAACCCCATAAATTACCCCATTATAGAAAGTACACCCTTAACGTATGTGAAAACAACTTTTATGAAGTTTATTAACCCTTTGATTGGGATAAACAAATATCGGATGCAATTTTTAATAAATTTTTTTTTGTTGGCTTAATGAATGTGTTTTTCAGAAAATGTACAAAATCCAGTGGATTAAAATACCAAAAAGCTCCAAAAGATTGTGATACCCAATCTCCATACTCCATATGTGTTGATAAACCTGCTGTAATGGACCACACACAGGGCATTGGAAGGCAGCTGCGCCATTCAGAACATATTACGCATGTCCCTTTTTATTGGCTATACGTCTTAATTTTTTAGGAATTTGGACAAAAAGGTCATATTTCTCATTAGATGGACTTTACAAATACTTCATTTTAGTGGGTAATTAGCTCATTGTAAATCGTAATTTTGGTTTACTTTCTTCTTGTATGTTTTTGGGCGTACACTGTACCATAAAAAATAACATTTATTCTTTGTCTATAGATCACTAGTGATTACGGTGATCTTGTTTTTTATATAGTTTTTTAATTTTACAGAATTTTTATAATTTTAATGAATTTTTTTAATAATTTTAAAGAGAAAAACTTAACAGAAAAAATCTCATTTATTTGTTGGTTCACCATCTGTTTCGGAGGACAAACTTAATTATTTGGTTGACAGAGGCGGGTTTATCGCGTTACTTGTACATGTTGAATACCTTTTCAGTGGTTCCATTTTGGCGCACATAACTTTTTTTTGATCACTTTTTAGAACATTTTGGTGAATTTTATGAAAAATATACATTTTTGGAATTTGAGTTTTTTGTGTTTTGTTTTTACGTCGCTCACTGAGCGGGTTAATGCCCGCAATCGGAGGAAACTCCAATTGTGGGTGCTAGAGAGATGCCAGCTGTAACATATAGCTGGCACCCTCTGCTTCTGGTACTGGCTGCATTCAGGGACCGATGCCAAAAGCATGACGTAATAGTACTGCAAAATGCGGGAACGCACCTCCCGCCATGCAGTTCTATTCCGTTAAATGTCGGGAATGGGTTAAACCTACTAGGACCAGAATTAACTCCCTGGGCACGTAATAGGGGCATATTACTACAAGAAACAGTTCAATATTTTCACAACAGTGCTGTTTCTTGATGTAAATGAAGAGGGGGGCATTGTTGATTAAGAGCATGATATCCCCTTCCTTTTCCCTGCAGTCTTCCTTTCTCTGCATAACCTGATCTGGTAGACAGAATTGTTGATATTGGTGTCATCAACCCTGCTGTGCATCCATGTTAGAGTAAAGGTTAACATGCAGGTGTGCTTCTAATCCTTGTCATGTTTGTGCGGCACCAGTAACTCAACCCTTTTGTTCTAAAGGGACCTAACTTTCCCAAAGATAAATGATGGTTCATCCTGCTTATGTCTTTTTTTTTTACTTAGCTTTAGCTTCTTTCCACTCTCTGCCCCATAGGTTTCCTTATAATTTTGGACAGATTGGTCACCCTGATTCCTTTACATTTGTATTTCTCAACCAGAAGAGCCCTTCAGTGGTAGTGGTTCAGAACCAGGAGATAGTAGGCCATGTATTGGAATGTCCTCCTGTACTTTCAATTTTATACAGTGGTGGCAAGTACCTCTGCTTTGTATCCCCTATGTGGAGGGGGGGATGGGTGGTGAGTTGTTTCTCCAGCGTGAATTAAAGAAGCTTTAGAAAAAAGTATTGTTGTTAACAAGTATCATTGTCTTGCAATTGGTATAGTGCTGGTACTAGTGATTGGTGTCACTAGTGATTCTGCTGGTTCAGTGCTGGTGATGATACATCTAGAAGGGCGCCGGTACCGATCGTGTTGTTTCTGGTGGTATAACTGGTGCCGGTTGGGTATAAGTTTAAGAGGTGATGCTTCTGGTGAAGCAAAATTTTGTACTGCTGGTGTTGATGTTGGTGATGGTACCTGTGTCTTGCTGCTGGCACCCCTAGTAGGGATTAGATACCTGTGGTATCGCTGGTAGTAATGCTACTGTTCTGGTGCTGTGCTGGTCTTGAAAGGACATGGTGCTGGAGGTCTCAGGCACTGGTGCCTGGTGTCAGATTTGAGATCATCCAGTATAGATACAGGTGGTGAGAGCATTTCTGTTGTTCTATGGGTGCCAGGTGTTTATGCAGCTGCGGGCACCAATTGTGGTTGCTGATGCTGGGCTCTTTAGATGACAATGGGGCATATGAGAAAGGACCATGAATACAGCTGAAGCCCCGTTTGATCCAGAGGTGCTGTTCATGTGCTGTGGGTGCCGGTGCATAATGCTGTATTCTTCTGAAAGTGTTCAGGTGATGATCATCTGTCGGTGGTGCAGGTGCTGAGCCTTGTCCTTTGTTCTCCTGATGTGCCAAGGTGTCAATTCTCTGTGGGTGCCGGTGCCAATAGGTAGCTCCATATACTGGTGCCTGGTGCCGGGGTTCTTCCGATGGCTTGTGGTAGGATGGGTTATTTTGGGGAAATATGGGGAAACACAGGCAAGGTCACATAGGTGCTCATATTGGGAGATTCCATTATTAGGGGAAGAGACAGGGCAAGCTGTCCCAAAGACCATGGCTACCAAACAGTGTGTTAATTATCGGGTGTTTGGGTTTGGCATATTTTTTTACACAGTTATATTATATCTTCCCCATGGTCACTGCAGCATATAGCATGCCAGTTAATGTTGGCTATAACAGAAAAGTATCAAAACATAGAGGGGTTCATTTAATAAGGGCCCGATTCACGTTTTCCCGACTTGTTACCCGAATATTTCCGATTTGTGCCAATTTTCCCTGAATTGCCCCAGGATTTTGGCGCACGAGATCGGTTTGTGGCGCATCGGCGCTGGCATGCACGCGACGGAAATCGGGGGGGCGTGGCCGAACGGTAACCCGACGGATACGGAAAAACCGCCGCATTAAAAAAAATAAATTGGTCGCAGGGGCCATACTTATATGCACCACGATGAAGACGATGACCTCCGGGGCACCTCGGCGGACTTCGGCGCAGCAGCGCCACCTGGTGGACATCGGGCGCAGGACCTTCATGAATCGCCGGAAGACCCGAATGCTCGTTAGAGAAGCCGCCGCTGGAACGCGAATGGACCGGGTAAGTAAATGTGCCCCAGAGTGTATCTCTGATCGCTAGAAGTCTAGTTTAATGAGTTGCATTTTATTTTATACATTGTGCATAGCCAGATGAATGTGCATCGTAGTGTGATGCTCTTGGTAGTGTTCTGCTAAGAAACCTTTTTCTGATGTATTCTTCTTCATTGCAATAGTAATCCATAATGGTAGTGCCAGTGACCTATTTTAAAAGACCAATGCAATATGAGCATGACAAATAGTTCAAGCTGTTGATTTAACCTTTAAATTTTCCAGATTTCATTCCAGTTGAGCAACTGTTGGATGCGCTTGAAATCTGAATTGTAGTCTGAATTATAGTATGAAGACGATACTTTGCAATTTATTTTAAAGAATCACTGTAACACATATTCCTTTAGCTATGTAGAGTAGAATGCGATTTTATCTGGATGTATCTTTTATATACAGTGGGGCACATTTACTAAGGGTCCGCGGACAGCGATTCTGTCGGGGTTATGAATATTTCCTTTTTGCGCCGAATTGCCCCAGGTTTTTTGCGTATGTGATCGGATTGTGGCGCATCGACGCCGGCTTGCATGCGACATAAATAGGGGGGCGTACCTTTGGACAGCCCGACTGATTTTAAAACGAAATTGTGTTGCAAGCTCAAGCACATACATGCACCAGGAAGAAGATGGTGAACGGACCTCAGCAGGGAAGCGACACGTGCAGGAAATTGGACAATTTCCTCGTCGGACAACGCAGAGCGGGGATCGCTACAGGACGGGTAAGTAAATGTGCCCCAGTATGTCTTACGTAAACCATATTGATTTGATGTGCTATAAATGGATTTATCAAAGCACAATAAATGGCCCAATAGGTTAGTAGGACTAATACACATATAAACAAATAGCCTGGGGTTCAATTTCAACCCCTTTAGAGTCACTCTTTCATAAAAAATAAATAAATAACAGGATATACAGAAAGGAATAAAAGAGTAGTGTGAGTCTAAGCATGGTCAAGGGTTATGTCTAGTAACATGTAGGTCCCTGGAGATCCAGACCTGATTAAATTGTTCTAAGAGTGTATGAAAGGGGGGTGAGAGATGTTCTTTGTAATGCATATCCTTAAGTCTACTGTATAAAGATGAGCTAGACGGTGGGGCAATCCTTCGCTAATGCAAGGATATCAGTGTATTAGCTACTTTTAAGATATGTACATAGCGCACAATGAACCCTTAGGAGCCTTGGATCAAAGTATTTGCTAAATATCTTAAGGGAACGTCTTACCTGACCATTTTTTCCAGTACAGCATATATGCATAAGGGATGGAGGGTGGTTAGGAGCTATATGTCACGGGTGCTCCTGTGGCCCCTCTTCCCTGCTGCAGCCTCACTCACCTGTTTGCGTCCACTGGCGGTCTCCAAGCACCAGCGTGTGCGTCCCCGGCTCCCGGGTGCACACGCTGGCGTTCTGGGATTTAAAGGGCTGGCACGCCAATAATTGGTGTGGGCCGGCTGCCTATTTTGTTAAATTCATGGCCCCTTCCTGTATCCCCTAATGGAAAGCTGTTTCCTACTGTCTGTGTGAATTTTGTTGTGACCCTTAACTAAGTTACTGATCTTGATCCTTTGCCGCCTGCACACACCTTCCGCTACGTCCCCGATCCTGTGCTTGCAGTCCTGACCTTAAAGGCTTTGTGGAAGGTCCAGTAAATACATGGCCAAGATAATTTTTTGCGTAATAGTAAAGAGTGCTGTCTGGGAGACTGATACCTCCCTGGGCGGGAGTTGCAGTCAACATAGTTCTAGGAGCCCAATGACGTTAAGACTGGAACTCCAAGAAAAATGATTGGATAGTCCTGGGAACCATCACTAGAATTTTCACCAAGAGGGTTTCAAATAAGTAAAGAAATTTTGGTAAGAGCACTATCTTAATTGCAGCTAACTTGGTCAGGAGAGAATTAACAAGGGATGCCAAATTTTCTTTATATAAGAGTGAAGGTCAGGGTGAACTAAACACCTAAATGTTTAAGGTAAGTGGAGCACCAGGTGTAAGGGAATGAACTTTTTAGAGATAACAGTAGGGGAATGGTAGATTTAGTAGGAGGGCTCCCATTTCAAAGTTGTTTATCTTGGAGCTGGACAAAAGTTCATATGTCTCAAGTTCTAAGTGCAAGTTAGAAAGGGATATCAACGGGTCCATTAAAGTCAGGGGACATCATGTGCAAATAAAGATATCTTAAACGGTTTGTCCCTTACTAGAATACCCTTGATGTCAGGATGAAAGGATAAAGTTGAATACTGGTCACCAGGGTTTCATGCTACGGACATATAGGAGGAGTGATGGGAGGCAGCCTTGACAAATACCATCTAGGATAGGTAGAGGTGGGGAATGTATGTGGGGAAGTTGGAAGCAGACGGATTGGTGTATAAATGCTAAAGGACATGCAGAAAAGGTCTCCGAGGGCCAAAGTGGTGAAGGGTATGCAACATAAAATTCCAATTCAGGCAATTGAAGGCCTTCATTGTATCCAGGCTCAAGAGTAAGGCTCTTTTCTTAGATTTATTACCAAAACAATGAGACAAATCTAGCTAATTTGTCCTTAGCATGTGAGGGAGTAGAGGGAAGAAGAGTCGTTATGAAACAATCCCGCGATAGATGAGGAAACGTAGTGTGGGTACCTGACCTGTCTTTAATAAAGTTTGAGACCTCAGTAGCTGAAGGCCAAGAGTATAAATGCTTTATTGCTATTCTCTTAGCATTTCTCTTGGAAGACAGAAGCATACGATCCGCTGAGTACAGGTCAATAACTTTTAGCGGAGCACATAGTCTTTGGACTTTGCCATATAGAACTTTCAGAAACCTGGCTTCTCACTGACTGGACCTGACTTAGGCTCAGGAAGGGGACCTAATGGGTCTTACTAGACTGTGCTCTGAAAGCTCTCAGCCCTCCAAGAACCTGAGTGATATAGCTAAGCTGCCACCACTTGTCATATATAGACTAACAAAACACCTAGGATATTATGCACCAATATTAGATTACAGTTGCAAATTAAACACAAGAAGGTTCTTATAAAATGGACATTTAATATTAAAAAGACAGTACTTACAATGACAAAGGGTTATTATACAAAAAGAGTGACACATTAAACAGACATAAACATACAATGCAAAAAATAACAGTTTGGTAAAATAAAAAGGGATAAAAAAATCAGAACTTAATACATTATGTGATATTATAAGTCTGGCGCCTGGGGAAGCAAAAGGCCTGATCAAACTGTCCACCTTGGACCCCCAAAGAACGACAATTTTTAGATGGAGACTTTCATCTTAATAGATTCTAAGATTCCCTGTCTACCCCCTGCTTGTGATGACACCAGGAGACCTGGTACAAGATAATTGCCTTTTATCACTATGAGGTTTAAGTAAACCTTGTATGCCTCAGAATCTTTCTTGGCTGATATCTTGCCCTGTGGACATCCTATATATTTGTTTGTAATGCCAGCTTTTTCCTCTAGTTAATGAGCACTTGTTTGAGGGCCTCTTGAGTAACCAGGTTCATCGGGAGAGTTTTGTTAAGGCACCAGTGGCTTAGTCTGGAGGGGAGGCTGTTTGAGGTTGGCTACTACCAGGGCACTATCAGACCAACTTAAGGGGCCTATAGCCACAGAATTCAGGGTAAAGAGAGTCACCACATTATCAAAAAAGTAGTCCAGATGTGAGTAGTTATTATGGGGGGTAGAACGTAAATTTCTTGGGGATTATCTACGCACCAGAATTCATAAAGCATGCTTACTCTATTTAGAAAAGCCTGCTGCTAGATTCTGAATAGTGTGGGGCAGTGCGTGGGAAAGGGGAAAAAAGTCAGTCCATGGATTCACCACCCATCAGAAGGAGTTCTACACATATGAGGTCACTTTCTTCAGTAGGGTAGAGATGAATCATAAATGGCCATTGTTGAGTACATAGATGGAAGTAACAAAAGTGGTATACCAGACAGGAAACCTCTAAGGATTAATTCCAAGGGGTTACATGGCTTCTTTTTAACTGTTTTTCACTTTGGAGATTATTTAGATTTTTATACTAGTGAATGTTCCTTATACAGGATACATTTTATTGCATAGGATGGACCGAAAGGGGTTAAAAGGGACATATTGTTTTAGTAGTTGAGTCATAAATCTGCTTGTATATTGTTAGTATATAAATATGTACATTTTTATAATACAGTAAGCTGTGTGTGGGAGACTTTTTAATGTCATTCATTAAAACGTCCCTATCCCCCAACCAGGAATTGACTAATTACTAAGTGATTTGTGCTATTAATCAATATATTGTCATTTTATTTATCAACCTGATAAATTACATTTACACAGTTCGTCTTGTGGGTTAAACTTGCAATATGATATATTGCAATTGTAGAATGCAGTGAAAGCATTCTGATGAAACAGCATTTGTATAAATGAGTTAATTGCCCAAGGCCATTTGCATATATCATAATAGGGAAAAAGCACAGAACGCTTAACCTATTATATCACAAACCATCTGCACAGAAACTGATGTCATTTATATATTATTATGTAATTTTGCATTTCTGTGACTCAAGGCTAAAGAGTTTAATCTAACAGGTTTCCATAGAAACAAAGTACAATAAAGAGTTGGATGTAGAAGCATGCCTCTTGACCTGCGGGTATGGTCTGTTTCCCTTTTTTACTACAGTAATGCCAGTAAGCTTTTGGACATTCACATCCATAACCAGCTCTTAGTTACCCTTAAATGTGCTATATACATGATTATAGTTCTGTTGTATCAGAATTTTAAAAAGTGTTTTGTGTTATTTTGCTTAAGTTTTATTTGGTTCTCCCTAATACAGACACTTGGAGAGGCAGAAATGACATTATACATTATTCTTAGTTTATGTAGAAAAGTATCATGCTCACAGCATTATCTACACTACATTGAAAATCAGTAGTGATGATTATACTTTTTAAAATAATTTTTGTATTAGTCTTATCATATTATCATGTATATTATTACATTGGTGAATTTATTGACCTATTGGACCCTTTTTTACAGGTATATTACAGACCTGGAGAAAGTTTGTGTATGTTCACTCTTCAGTAAGCTGGAGGCAGCTACTATTGAGCAAGGAACAAGTGGAGATTCCAAAACATGTATAGTTGACATCCTGAGACTGCTTTTCAGCTGGTTCACATTTAGACCTGACCATCAGGAAGCAACTTATACCTTCCTGCATTGCTTATTGACTTATTGGACTATCTCCACCCTAAGGCCCTGAGGATGCACCTTGTAGTACTACAGAACCCAATGGATGTTTTCACTCCTAAGATTGGGAAGTAAGATTTCTCCTTACGGAAACTTTGCCAATTAGGCAATAGGTATGTGGAGCCATTGACGCTCCACTAGGGGATTCTGGGAAAATATGAAAATGGTCAGAGCTGATCACAGCTGATCACAGCTGTACTGGGTCTAATTAGACCCAACATATCTGTTTAACTCCTTTAAACCTGGCGGGCACATGACCACCGAGTCTATGGAGCGGCGGCAGTGTCGGCTCTGCTCCTCTATGCATCACGTTCATTCAGCGCTATGCTGTGAGGAGCGGAGAAGGGAGAAGGTAACAAACTGCATCTCCCTTCTCCCTAGGGTCTTCGGGTGCCTTTAACGCCCGGAGACCAGATCCTGCTCCCGCGGCTAGAATGGGAGCAGTAAAAAATAGCAGCAATGTCTAAGAATGTTACTGCAGACACCGGACCTGCATCCACTGACTTCTAAAGTCAGCTTTCGGTCAGAGAAGAGTTAAAAAGATTTGCAAAAACAATACTGCGAGGACCCCGCACTGTGGAACTATAATTGTGACTAGGGCTGGTCTCATCAATAACGCGTTGTACTATTGTTTTTATATTTTGTTTTTATATTTTGCTTTTATTCATTGTATTTTCTAGTATAAACATGTGTCAAAACATGTTGTTGCCATTTGAAAACACAATTTCCATCTGTGTCCTGAGAAATGGCAATAATGTGGCATATCAAACAGAAAAGAAGAAAAACGTTTTTCAGCTGGATGCTCAGGAATATTCTAGGTAGGTCGATGCACAGACACAGAGCTGGGTCAGCTTCAACTGGAACCTCCCTTGTTACTTCTCATATAGGGCAATAAAGTACCTTTGAGTAGTTCTTTTTTTCTTATTAAGCAACATACTTTATATCATTTGATATTATTGAGGTGTTTGTTACCTTCTTGTCAAAAAATGCTCTCTGGCAGTGGCTTTATACAGCAAAATGCTATGCACTTAACTTTCTACTTAACTTTCCTTTACCAGCGTGCAAAGATTTGACTAGATCTTAGACTATATTCACACAAAAGTCCCTAATAGAAAGCAATGGCCGCACAGAGCACTCCGTACATGGGGAAAATATAGGATATATCCTGTCTTTCCCCGTGTTATGGGCTCTGCGCAATGGGTTGCTATGGAAATGGGAGGGGCTACCCCTTCTCCTCGCCATCGTGACTGACGTATGCCCGCCAGCCCATAGCCGTGCGGGCATACGTTAGTGTAAATGTAGCCTTAGAAAAACCTAAGACCTGGAGTTAATTTATTACAAACTGACTGCCTACAAGCACTAGAGGAAAAAATCCAGTGTTAGGGTTGGTTACACAAAAGACAGGGGATAGTGAGCCCTGAGCTTGCCCCAACCTCTGTCCCTTCCTATAGCCCCCCCACGCTAAACCGTGGGGCGACTACTTGAAGACTCGAAATATTCTGGGTAAGTGTGGGAAGGGGAACACAAACAGACTGACAAACATAAAACATAAAAGAATCGTAAACAAGCCGGAGTCACAACTAGAGGGTACGTCAAAAGCAGAATCAGTAAGCAAGAGTCAAAGTCCAAAACTAGCCGAGTTAGCAACAATATAGATACAGATACAGAGCAATACAAACTAGCAGCAACCAGGTGGAGAAAGGGATTTTCAAACACTGGCACTGGTGACTAGTGAAGCTGCAATTTATGCAGCCAGAACTCCACCTCCAGAACCTGATAGGTGCTGGACAGCATCTGGGAATTAACCCCTCATGGTGCAGAAACAACCAAGCACCAAGCAGAGGTTCAAAGTCCCAGCCACTCCTAGACAGCGCGAGATCTTAGCAGCCGCTGCCCAGGACGAGAGGTGGAGTTTGCGCGGATACGCGCCGGGGTTCGGAGAACGCTGCTGGTACCACCAGAAGAACCAGAAGTCCCAGCAATCTCCCTAGCGAACCTGACATCCAGACAATGGGTACAATGATAGGGGATGGATCTTCTTCAAAGCATCTAGTTGTGGCCCATAATGTACTATTGTAGTAATAGTAGTTCAGTTATCACTATCTTTTGGCAGCATTGTTAAAAATATCTTTAAATGTTTCTGACTTCAAACAAACTAAATTTCTTTAAAAGAATGTTTGGATTTACAGCCACTTTGTGTTGTCTGTGATGAACTACCACCCTAGCGTCCAACCACGGGGTGCACCTAGTCTATGGAGTCCCAGAATTTAGCCCCTAATGCCCACTTACACAAAATATCAAATAAGAAAAAAAGAGAGACCGTACAGGCGCCACAAATGTGAGATCAGTTTGAGCTCGAGTAATTTTTAGATTATTATAAATGTGCTCACATGTGCTCACAGCTTGAGTAATATTATCACACCATCCACAAGAAGTGATCAAATTATCTTTGCAAGACCTTATTTACATGACTGAGTATTTATGACAGTACTTGTCTTTCTTGGTGGGTGATGCCAAATTGGTGCCAATCCTTTTAAGGATTCTGCAAGAATTTTGTTTACATGGACTAGTTCTTATTATAGAGGCCGAACTAACCCTATGGGATCAAAAATACAAATGTACTTGTACATGTACATTATAAAATTACCTGGATTTACTATACGTTCATGATGAACATTTGTAGATGATACTTCATGATATTCTCCCATTAAATTTTGGAACAACTGCTCAATATCTAATGTTGTTGCTTCATCTTCTCTAAGTCAAACTCATTTGTTCAATAGAGTAATGTGAGCTATAGCTTTAATATTCTGACCTCTTACTCAGTGACCATAATTCTTAAAGCAAACAGGCCCTGGGGCTTCACTGAATGTCCCTGCCTGCAATTGTTGTATACGGTTTATAGAACCGTGTTCAGCAAGTCTTAGAATTTCTACTTTATTGCCGTCAAGCTGTCCCTGTGCTGGTTTATTTATTACTTATATATCATCCTGCTTTTTATCTGTCATCTTTTCCTGCTCTCTTATTTTAATCAATCACAGGATAAAGTTAACAGGGAATTATTGTAAGAAGGACAGCGCTTATTCTTTTGAGATGAATATGTATAGTTTTAAAGAAAACTTCTAAAAATATGAACTTGCATTGAAGGTTGTATTTCTATTCACTGGGTGCATGGCTGTATTCACCACTAATGTTGTTCTAGGCACTGAACACACTACAATAACGGCTCATGAATAGTTGACAACTTATATAATTTGCTAATTTCTGAGTATTCATAATTATATTTGTTAACATAGGAGATCAACTACTATATAAAACCATTTCATATGATCTTGTAGATACTGCCCAATAATAATAATAATAATAATAATAATAATAATAACTCCTAAAACTATTATTTCATGTTCCCCCCACATTGCTATAAATTATGATTGCCTTGTGCCCCATCCTAATATGCAGTACTATAAACCTCTGTCCATACACTTCTATACACTTATTGGGGGACATTTATCATAAAAGTAGAATAGAGGCCCTGAAATAATTGCAAATGACATACAAAACTGCCATTCATTGCAATTATTATCCCCTTTATGCCAGTTTTAGGGCAAGGTTTCCAGCCCTGCATAAGTCAATGTCAACATTCACTTTGAATTTTTGTATATTTTTTCAGCAAAACAATCTTGCAGCTTCTGTCCGCCTGTGCAGCCACCTGCCATACACATCAGAATGCCTAAGTCACCTGATGTGTCCCTTGGGGTAGAACTTTCATCATACAGTGTATGATATATCTTCCCCATCATTTGTATCTTAACTCCTATTTATTGTGATCTCCTGTGCTCCCATTGTTTCATATTATAAAAACCCCTGTGACCCCAGTCCTGTAGACAGAGGTCTGCTCAATCAAAATAGAAAAAAACAAACAAACAAGCAAATAAAAAGCCATTCCTGAACTTAAAGTCTATTTTGGAGCACATATGTGCTTTTATGGCCATGGAAAATTACAAATGAACATTCACATGAATTTTCCAAGATCCCATCAGATATGTGGTGAAAAAGAATAAATTCTGTGTTCATGCAACAATGCTACCCATCAGTTTGTTTGCTGACGCAACAGTGGCACAATTCCAATGATTGGCTGCAGCAGTGAAGTGTTGTGGAGTCATTGCTGCAGCCAAGTGAATAAAGTAATTTGGATAGTAAGGTGATATAAAGAGATAATACTTTAACAAGGACGCAGGGTGGTGGAAACCTCCCCCCGGGGAGAAATCCGCTGGCACTACCAGACCCGTGTGTGCAGATGAGGAGACAAGGGCATGTGTAGATTCACTGGGTAAAAACAAAGATATCACGGTGGTGCTCAGCCAGCTGTCAGGACAATGTTTCAACGTAAATAAGTAGAAATAAGGAGGCGGCACTCACCAGGTAAATCTTCTTTTATTGAACACCCATGGGCAGGGAGGTGTGACAAGGCATCACTCACGGCGACGGGCCGTTTCGCGCAATCCTGCGCTTCCTCTAGCCGTGAACATTCACATGAATTTTCCAAGATCCCATCAGATATGTGGTGAAAAAGAATAAATTCTGTGTTCATGCAACAATGCTACCCATCAGTTTGTTTGCTAACGCAACAGTGGCACAATTCCAATGATTGGCTGCAGCAGTGAAGTGTTGTGGAGTCATTGCTGCAGCCAAGTGAATAAAGTAATTTGTATAGCAAGGTGATATAAAGAGATAATACTTTATCTTTTTCTAGATTATTCCATCTCCTATCCTTCCCTAGTCTTGGGTATAAAGGGAAATGAACACTCATATGGTCAGCAATCTCTTAAGACTGCTGGGCGATAGTGCTTGGAAGGTCAGCCAGTAGTTGGAGTGGGTCCTTGGCACAGTCCATGGCTTTAGCAGAATTCATGACCTTGGCGGAGTCCATGGCCAGATCTGTCACGCAAGGCAGTGTGGGAAGACTCTCTTGAGGCTAAAGTCAGTGGACTCCCTGGACCACCACGGGGAATGATTTTACTAGCCGCAACCCAGGAGCGGTGTCTAAGAGAGCCATGGTCCTCGCCAAAGCCTGCCGCGAAGCGGGATGGTCTTGCTGCGGGGGGAGCTATCAGGTCGCTCAATGGGTGTGACTAGGCCCGCAATGGCAGCCAAGGTAGAGACACAGGGTAGGCAGGACCTTGGGTAGGCAGGACCTTGGGATGGCAGGACCTTGGGATGGCAGGACCTCGGGATGGAAGGACCTCTGGATGGCCACCAGGATACAGGACCATCACAGGAACACAGAACCTGTGTTAGGAACATGCCATAGGAACATGGGACCACCTCAGGAACACAGGACCGCCACAGGAACACAGGACCGCCACAGGAACACAGGAACGCCACAGGAACACAGAACAACCACAGGAACACAGGACCTCCACAGGAAAGCCACAGGAACAACAGAATGCCACAGAAACACAGGAACACCACAGGAACACAGGAACGCCACAGGAAAACGGTAATACCACGGGAAACATGGAGGCGTCTGGAAACGCACAGGAAACACGGAGGCCTCTAGAAACGCTCAGGAGGCTTTCACTTCAGTGGAAGGACTTGAAGATCTGGCAGGGGATGCTGGGAGCCGCTGGATTATTTAGCAGAGCCGGGAATGCCAGTGCCAATTAGGAGGACGCTGGCCCCTTAAGTTCCTGGAGAGGCTGTGCGTGCGTGCCCTAGCAGCAGGTGCGCGACCTACAGAGGAAGCGGGCGTGGGACCAGGACGGGACCGCCGCTGAATCCGGAGCCAAGACAGGTGAGTACGGGCCCGGGAGGGATGGGGCCACATCGTAGGACACAGATGTGCCCACGATCCGAGACATGGATCGCGGGGGCATCCGTGACTGTTATGTACATAATGGCATTATTAAGGTGTCTTGATTTGGATTTGATAAAGTATTTTGCATGGCTGTATTGAGTGAACCTAAGATATGCAAGGTTTGTGCCAAACATGGCCAGTTTGGGCAGCAAGGGCCCTGTCAGAGGTTTGGGTTTAGCTAAACCTCCTTCCCAGTAATGTCAGTGATTTGTGCTGGCAAAGCCAATGGCACCAGTTAAATCAACGTTTTGCATGTGCGCCTGCACTAACAGATGCCTACATAATTCTAACATTGGTAATCACTAGTATTCGTGACAAAGGACTATTTGGGAACGGTCAGAAATAATACACCAAAACAATTAGGGATATATGCGTTAGTCAAAACATACCATCCCCGCTATAAATGCACATCGAAAGCCAATACACAGTAATTCAAAGATAGGAAAACCTTTTTCCATACAATCTTTATTACTCAAATAGGATTAAAATATAGCATTAAAATATTACAGGCAAACAGAACAAAAAGAGTCTATTATGCCCCTATGTTAATGTATTTTGTGCAAAATTACACGAAGATAAGTTATGATAAGCCCTCTTATATTGAAGCATCAGCAAAAACCTTGTCAGGTGAAAGTACCACTGATTCTGTTCCCCAAGTGTAGATACAGAAGACAAAAAATCAATAGATCAAGTACCAATGCAAGGGGAGAATTCATAAACCATACCAAGTAGAAGAAAAACAGACCGTTTAGTAATATGGGTGTAATTTTGCTCAAAATACAAAAAACAGGGGTATAATGCACCCTTTTTTGTTCTGTATGTTGCTTCCTCATTGCATGTAATATATTTCAATGCTATATTTTAATCCTATTTGAATAATAAAGACTATATGGAAAAAAAATCCTATCTTTGAATTATTGTATATTGGTGTGAATGGTCAGAAATAGTCTTTAAGCATTCAGTTTAACTATACAAATTCATGTTCTTATTTTTGCTTTCACATCATGCATTAAATCAGTAGAGGTTATTATTGTAGTCTACTTGCCACCAGTTGTATGTCTATATGTGTAATGTTCACTATAAGATAAGTTTAATGTACTGTATGTACATTATTTAGGTTTTCAGAGGATAACCTTTCATATTGGATTGTAAAATTGGTGCCTTGGCTAGCTCTTCACTGGTGAAGCTGACAGACATGAGGGATTTTACAACTACCATCGTCATAGACAGGATTCTTTACTGTAAGAGCAGTGAGACTATGGAGCTCTTTGCAGCAGGAGTTTGTTATGGTGGACTCTATGTACGTATTCAAGAGAGGCCTGGATGTCTTTCTGGAGAGAAAAAATATCACAGGTTATGGGGATAAAACATTTATTTAATTCTTAAAGGTTGGACTTGATTGACTTGTGTCTTTTTCCAACCTTATATACTATTAAGACTATGAAGACTATTCTTTAGCATCTTCAATTGTATAAATTATTTTTATACACTGCTCTTAAAAGAGTAGTTAAATATAGAAATATAATAATCACAAAAATAATTTCCTCAACTGTTTCCTAAATTTCTACCAATTCGTTTTTGCAGGCATTAACTAGCATAACTGATTTAATGAACCATTTGCAGTTCGCTGTAACAAGTAGTACCCATGTACATGCATGACTTTTATATGCTATTGCTAGGATCAACCACTTAGCCATCCGAGCTGTGACATAGGACAGGGTCCATGAGTAAAACAGGGGAACTGCCGACCCCAAACCCCATGGTCCTGGTACAATGAAATGCTAGTATCAGGGAGCTCATAAAGACTTACTATAAACAGTATGTTGGTAATAAAACAAAACTACCTTAGGTCTTATCAAATGTAAATCAGAGAAAGCAGTAGCAATAATAGGCATTTCCAATTGAGCAAAGCAACTATGCAGCAAAATTAACATACACTTATTATAGTATAATTAAACATGAAAAACAGCAGAACAGTTAACAGTATAAAGCAACAGAATCCCAAAATATATCCATCTGTCTATTTCATTTATGGTCATGTAACCATTTAGCCATTGATAAAAAAAGACAACACTTGACATAATTGTTGTAAGAGGATAGTTTTAATAATAACATTATTAATTTTATCGTTCACATGTTCTGTTGCCACTTTATGTTGTTTTCTTGCTGTAAAACAACATGACTAATTAGTGGATCGGTAGGAACAAACCTTTGCAGTAATTGACACCTGTATGATTTCACATCAGAATATGCTGCTGCCCTTTAAAACATAAATTCCACCTACACATAAATCTGAAACACTTTGACCTTTTGATTCACAACATAAAACACAGCAAGAAGGTCAACGGAAACATTCAGGGATCAACATAAATGTCATGAAACACTTTTTCGGTATTTTCAAGCTTTCACACAGGAGTCTACCAACTTATCACTTGTAGCTTTGCAGAATGACTTAAACTATGTAGTATCATCATACCTACATTTTTGTTGCATAAAATACAATTAGGGATTGGAAAACAACAGACTGTAAAGTTTTTTTTCGATGTTCTCAAGGAATCTGAAAGGTATTCTTGCTATAGAATTAATAGAAACAAATATAATTTTATTTCTGAAGCTTTTTTAGAGGGTGGAAAAAGAGTGAAATGTCTGGGATTTCACATATACAGATACAACTGGCAGGTTAGCTAGGTGTAAATTCATTGGTTATATGGTTATTTTAATTTAATTATAAATTATTAATCAATTGGATTATCAATAATGTATTGACTGTATCAAATCACAACTCTCTTTAACTCATCTGGGACCGCCCACTGACTTTGCTGCAGATTTCTGCAGCTCCCATGCTAGACCCTATGGAGAAGGGAGATGCGGTTGGTTAACAATTCTCCCTTTTCCGCTCCTCACAGCATCGCACAAAATGAGCAAAGTAAAATTTTTTAAAAAGTGAAAATGTCCCCCAGGGGTCTTTGATGACCTCATGGAGGACATAAAAAGTAAAAACACACACACACAAAAAAATCATAAATATTGATAAACATACAATGACATATACCCATATAATAAAAAATCACTATACCATCAGTAAATGGTATTTCCTTGGAAAACCTTCTTATGAATGTGGGGGCTTTTCTGGCACCAAATAATGCTAATGTGTTTTTACCCCTCAATGCCTTTTCATGTTCTTGGATCCACAAAACATCCCCTTCTTTATAGTTTGTATGTCAATGTACAGAAAGTAAATCATTCCCAGCTAACAATGTATCTTTCATAATTCAATTGTATTGAATTACATACAAGTACATATAGGCAGTCATCATCTAAGCTGACATTTAATCAATATAGACTAATGGTGATGATTATGGGTAGACAAGTAATTTATACACTGCTGCTTGGTGATTGGCTGATTATGCATTACCCCTGTATCAGCAGTGTAGCACAGATGGAGAAAATAAAGTAAATACTGTAACCTTCAGAAATCGGAAGACATTCACTAATGTTCTAGTTCACCAGGAATGTTTTTTTCTAACTCATGGTCCTAGCCAATAGGTGGGCTTCATTCACTGCCCTAGACATCAATAATCTTTTAAGTGTACAAAAACCTAAGTGATGTAACCTTAAAGTTACCCTTTTATATTAACTAAACTACAAGAAATGTTTCCATTACTGCAGGGCAGCCTAGGACAAACCAGCTATTCCCCATTACTAGTTTCACATGGGGTCTCTTAATGGCCTATTCCTGGAAGGAAGCAATGGAACATGCATTATATAAACAATAAAGAAATAACTGTATAACATCAAAATACATAAGGGAGACAGAGTTGACCTTTTATTCAATTTTATTTTATTATGAATAATTTTATCCATTCAAGCATAACTGTAAAGTTTCTGACAAAAAATTGTGTTAGCACAGCTGGAGAGAGCCTTTGGCAACAATTGCATTGATACCTTTATCATGCTGCTGGTTGCATCCTAGCCTGTGATATATCTGGTAAATTTAATATTAGATTCAGAAACAGCTATTCCTCATGTGGGGGGCTCTTCCCGTATGTGACATCACTTAAGGTCCTTTGCATTACACTAAGTACTTTTAAATAATGCATGACAGCTTGTTTGTAATTGGCCAACCTGAAGCATGTGATGCATCACATGCTTGTGACATCACTACAGGTCCTACATTCCTTCTTATCAAGCCTCCAGCTCTACTCTTTAAAATAATAATAGTATATAAGGTTAGAAAGTCCCATAAAGCAACCATCATATTTGTGGGGAAGTATTTCAATGTAAAGTTAAATGTGGAAATACACAATAGATTACTGTCTTCTGGACCATCCAACCATCCGATGTGTAAATGAGCCCGAGGGCCCCAGGCTTTATTAACACCTATGGATCTTAGAACCCCTCAGGAACATTTGCAAGATTTTAAAAGCCTTTCTTTGTAAAAAATCAGGGCATATGAAGTTAAAAGAGCAGATCCTGCCAGAAGGGGCACACACCAGTATGTTAGTGTGCTTGGCTTACAATCCTTCATCCTGGTGGTGGATGTCATTTAACAGGTTCCAGGTGTATGAAGATGGCTCATGGCTGAACCATTTTCATACACATTGGCAAACTGATATAAAAGTGAAATCATAAACATAGGTATCATCATGTCCCAAAATGCCTGATCTATCAAAATATAAAAACCATTATTACCGACAGTGAACTATATAATGGAAAAAAGCTCCCATTTGTAAATTTTTGCCATTTCACAACACATTAAAATGTCATCAAAAGGTTGCACAGTACCCAAAATGGTAGCAATGTAAATATCAGCTCTTCCCGTACAAAAATGACAAAAATATTTTTACACCAAAGTACTTTACACCAAAATATGAAAAAAATTATTGGTGGACAGAATAGGGCAAAACTGCATCATTTTTTCTGTACAAAAGGTTTTAGTTTTTTAAAATCTATCAAAATGTAATAAAATATAAATATCTCTCTGATCATGGAGTGCAAAGTGAAAGTTGTAAAAACAGTGACCACAAGAATATGGTGGCCTAAATGTGTTTTTTTCATCGGTTTCATTGCATTCTTAGTATATAACATGGAGTATAAAATGTTAACCCAAGAAAATATAATTTTTTACACAGAAAAGATTGCATTTAGAAACATCCAATAACATGCATCTGGTCTCCAACTCTACTCACTTCTCTCTCTTTTATAAAACATGGTTGTTGATGTTAGTCCCTGTGTAAAAATAACCATAAAATCTATAGGATTATATTTTCAGGACGAAATAGGATGATTTAAGATAAGTAAAGATGATTAAGATTACTCATAGATTTTTTAAGCTATATGGAACATGTTATAATTAAGATCAACCAGACAAGACTTTATCTGATTTAGTAACATAGAAGGTTAATGGAAGAAAATTAAAATGGTCTATGGAATCTTCCCTTATACAAGGTCCTTATCTTGGTATAGATTTATGTCTCCATTAGACAAGTTTAAATTCCCTGATTTATCTTATTAATTTTCTAAATGTGTTTATTGAATGTTTATCTTTTTACCTTACACTTAGGTTAATAGACTGTTGACAATATATGATTGGTGTTAATATTTTAAAATGTATATATTTACATCAATCATCCATAAAATAGACCATTGTGTGCTATTTATTTTTTTTTATTTTCAAATTCATAGCATGCTTGAAAGTTCCCCTTTTAAATCAACTTGTAGGATGAGTGGCTATGGAGTCTGTATGGATATTGTTGTCATGTACTGCCACAAAAGATTTCAGGTTTCTGTGCATTAAAACCACTCCCAGAGCTGCCTGTGATTGACAGCTGCCTTTCAGGATCATTGTGTGTTTTGTGTGCAGCTGTAACATGAATGATGGACAGCTGAACAGGTCAGTGCTGGTGGGAAGTGTCCATAACTCCCTTATATTCTCCCCAGGTACTTCACATGGTGATGATTATTGCTGTCCTTCTCCTTGTCTTTGCTTGTGCTATTGCTATATTTGTTACTCTGTGTATTCGACTTTTGCTACATTTAATTGACCATTCTATTATTTTCCATTTCTGTACCTTTGTCCCAGTTCTGTCAGAACTACCATTTGATGAGCTACACTACTGGATATGCACATAGAGTGGTATAATATATGAATGTTAAATACAGTAGTTTAATATCATTCACCAAATATGAGTCAAAATTGCATACTTTGTTATAGACAGAAAGTGGACCATTAAAACAGTAATGATGAACTTTGGTGTCCCATCAGTAGTCCCCCCTTGTTGTCTTGCACAGTAATAGCACCACAAAGTAATTGTGCTAATTGCCAAATGTGATAATAGGAAGTACCTTCCTAGGGGCCCTTCATACAGTAAATGGCACTCAAAAATGATGAAATGTAAAACTAGATAACTAAAGTAGTGTTCCCAGGCACTGGGCCAAAGGTACTGGTCTTGTAAGCTGAGTTGCAATCTGATGATCCTATCATATTCAGGAGACATATTTACCTTCTATAAGGAATAGAAAATTATGGCTTAAATGGCTAGAAGATGTTGACCCCGTCATCAGAATCAGCACTTGGGCCTTTTAACCCTTGTTATCATATGGTGTGAGTGGAGAAGTATTTGTGCATGCCTGCTCAACCATTTTTGGAACTTCTATAGGAATGAAAGTGGAGACCCATAAAATTACACCCCTAGTTCTCAAAGGTGGGATACAAATGTATAGGACAGAAGAGCTAAACCAATATGTATACCATAAATATCTGAAACAGGATAGTAAAGCTGCTAGCACACACAGTTTACCCTTATGCTCAAATGAAGGGTGTGTACATGTCCCTTTATTGTAGTTAAGTTGCCATGGTATTATGATTTGATTTGAATATAAACTTATAAGTATCCATTCTATCCATCTCATAGTTCTAAAGATTGCTTCTGGATGTTACTTGAATATTGAAATATTTTGTTTTAACAAAAAAATTTTTAAAAGTCACCTTTAATATATTGGATTGTGCTTGAAGTTTAAACTGAAATACCATCAAGAAAATGTTCTATTCCTTTGAGACAAATATTGATTGCAAAATCTCAAATTCTAGAAAGAAATACTACTAATTAAAATAATGAGTAATGTTTTCTCCAAGACCTTATGGTAATGAATAGGGCTCATAAATATTGATCTCTGTTCTAGGAGAAACAAATGTAAATCATGTTGAATGACAAGTATGCAAAACATTGTACAACATTGCATCAATCAAGGTTAAATATAAATATCCAGAATGTTTCCATATGGAACTCTTCCAGATAAATACATATAACAATTATCTCTAATTAAGATTATATTTGTAGACTAGCCTGAGTTCCTCCTAGCCTGCAGTATAATGTGTTATTCATGACCTAACATTCTATTGGCTAATTCTGTACTAGTAGGGTTGACAGTTATATGTGGGCCCGTGTATACAGGTCAGGAAAGTAACTACACTCCTTAAGGTGGGTTTGCAATGTGGGATACAGAAATTTTTCCTCACTGCTACATTAAAGACAAAGCCAAATCACTTTTTCAAAAGAAACATTATTTTTGCATCTCATCATCACAGTATAGTGAACTGGTTTATCTAGGTGAGAGGTAGTAGATGCAGAGCAAGGAAGATCAATATGATGTTGCCTTCGAAGGCCACATCATATTGCTAAAGTTCATGTAAGTTATGCTTGATATAAAGGGAGCTGCCTTTCAAGGTAGCATTAGGCAAAGTTTTCCTTATCCCATACTGATATTCCCTGGGCCTTTGGGTGACAAGGTGGCTTTTGTAATGTTCTAATTTTATCTTCTACCTACATATTGAATGTTTATCCATCTATCTAAAACTAAATAGTCCAAACAGCCAAACAAAGAAAATAGAGAGAGAGACTGGGTGCACGCTGTATAGGGCCTGGCTTCAGGACCTCGACAAATATTTTTAAAAAAAGAAGCACACCAAAAAATTGGGTGATAAAAGTCTATCAGTGGATTTTATTTCATATTTATATGAAACTTTTCACCTCAAAAACCGAGCATCTCATAATTGCCTGGTTTTATCAAAAAAAGTGCAAACTGTGCTATGTGCAGTTTGCCTGTGTAGCGTGCAGGGTGCATCAGATTCATGAATTGTGGTGCACATTCTTCAAGAATCTGGCACCCCCTGCATTGCTCTGGAAGTGTGCACCATTTTATTTGGTGCATTTTGTTCATGCTGCAGAACTGTGATGCAGACACATTTGTGGCGCACATCAGACAGAATTGTAACGCATGGCTCTAACACGCTCCTTTTGGTGCACATTTTCTCTCTCTTATCAGACACAGTACAGCCATGACACAAAACTGGCACAGACACTTTATCAATACATGTGCTAGCAGTTTGCACGTTCTTTGCAAACAACCATATTAAAATACATAATACATTGGATACATGTGGCAATCATTATCACTAAATCAGGAAACAATATATACATAATCCAAGATGGCGTCATCATAGTTGCTGCCTGTACGCCTGCTTCAGTGAATGCTTTTCCCTGTCTCCCTCTCCACTTTTCCTCTGTCTCTCCCTCCTGTTTTGCGGCACTCTGCTCACTTTTCCATGCTTACTGTGCCCAGTGGTGTTCTTCGGGGATCCCCGCAGTGATGTGAGCCAAGTGGAGATTGAGGAGCATGGAAGCAGACGCAGTCGGGGAGCACCAGACCTGCACTGTAGAGTCAAGGCAGTGAGGAAGATGCCAGCAGCCACACAGCAGGTACATTGGGTGGCAGCTGAGCCATTAGGTCCCACGACACTCCAAACACCTTCGGACCAAGGACTGCCAACCCTAACGGCTTTCCTGGCCCTGCGTCTCCCAGCCATTTGGGCTGAAGGCTGAACGCCTACTGCCCCATTTAGATCAATGACTTCATCCCACTGCTTCTGTGGCCAGCAGGCTGACTAGCAGCCCACGCCATACAGGCCTAGGATTTAATCCCACCAACTCTGCAGCTTACCTACTCCAGGCCAGTCCAGGCAGCAAGGTGGCAACAAGGTGCCAACTGCAATTAAAATACTATTCTACACCCTCCAATCCCCCCTGTTCCAAACCCATGCTGACTCCCTTGGGGCACCTGCACCAGGTAGCACAGACTGGGCACAACAGCGAGCCAAGAGTGCCAGTCATGGTGAATCAAGGCTTCTAAATGTATGTGGACCAATGGTCGGTTGTAACCTTGGATTACTGTATAGCTTAGGTGGTTGCCGTATCAGGCTGCTAATAGTGCAGGCCAATGGCACCACTAGATCTACATGCAGTATTCACCCTATCCAAGCCGGTACCAACCAACCCTAACCACATTATATAATATATCTGCATACACTTTTGGATTGCCAATATTTATTATGACACTGTTTTCTAATACTTACCTATATTTCCTTCCATGTGGCATGGCAACCCCGGCCTGGATTTATCTCTCCTGCTTCCCGACTGGGCCGCATCCTTGATCTTGCTGGCTGCCAAGGCCACGCACTCCCAATGCTAGGGCGTGCGCGCGCCATCTCTCCCAGCCTTAAAGGGCAAGCGTCCTCCTGATTGGCGCTGGTTAATCCGGCTCAGCCCTTATAATCCGGCACCTCCATTCACTCTCCGCCGGATCTTCAGCATTCTTCATGGAACTTCCAAGGTTTCCACACTTCGCTTCCCTGTTCCTGTTGACGTGATTGCCCATCAGCGTTTCCGGACGCTCCTGTCCTCCAGCGTTTCCAGACGCCTCCATGTTCTCAGTGTTTCACCAGCGTTTCCAGACGCCTCCGTGTTTCCTGTCCCTAGCATTTCCTCTGAGCCACCAGCTCTCCTCCAAGGACCTCTCCGTTCCTGTCTGCCTTGGTCCTGTGCCAGCTTCTGCCTGCTTGTCTGCCGTGAGTTTAAGCTCATCCTGTCAAGCCGCATTCCTGCTTGCTGTCATCCCAGGCTCGAACTGTGTCCTACATCCCTGTCATCCCTGGCTGCCATCCCAGGCCTAGTCGCAACCGTGGAACGACCTGGTGGCACCCCGCTGCAGCAAGACCATCCCGCTTTGCGTTGGGCTCTGGGGAAGACCAGGTGCCACTTAGACTCCGGTCCAGGGTTGTGGCTAGTACTCTCTCCATCTCCCGCGGTGGTCCAGAACGTCCACTGGTCCACAGACTCCTCCCTCTTGACTCTTCCCATAGAGACTTTTAATTCTGTTGTCTGTGGACCATTACAGTTGGTTTTTAATCTGTACACTGAAATATACTGTTGAAATCTCATAATTGATAAGATTGTGAGCCCCATTCGGGACAGGGACCGATTTGCCAAGCTCTGTGTAGTGCTGCATAATCAGAATTACCTTATATACTCGAGTAGAAGCCAAGTTTTCCCCACTCGGCTTATCCTCGGGTATATAAAGAAACAAACTGACGCACCATATTGACAGCCCGATTAGCTCCTCTTCTATCTCCATGTTCGCGGCAATCCGCAACAGCGCCACTTCTTTCTTCAGTCCAGCGCGAGGTCCGCAACAGCTCCATGTGCACAGCTCGGCCGGTGCACTCTGTGATCTCCCGCCACGAACATGGAGATAGAAGAGAAGCTGCCGCAAACCTGAAGATAGAAAAGGAGCTGCCCTAGCTGTCAGAATGGTGAGTACGGAGTTTATTTTTTTTATGGGCTAACTATATACTACAGGGGGATGGCAGGCTATATACTACAGGGGGCTGGCAGGCTTTATACTACAGTGGGCTGGCAGCTATATACTACAGGGGGGCAGACAGGCTATATACTACAGAGGCTGGAAGGCTATATACTATAGGGGGCTGGCAGGCTATATACTACAAGGGGCTGGCTATGTGGCTATGTACTACAGGGGCTGGCAGGCTATATACTACAGGGGGCTGGCAGGCTATATACTACAGGGGACTGGCAGGCTATATACTACAGGGGACTGGCAAGCTATGTACTACAGGGGGCTGGCTATGTACTACAAGGGCTGGCTGGCTATATACTACAGGAGGCTGGCAGGGTATATACTGGGGTTGTGACCAATGCATTTCCCACCCTCAGCTTATACTAGAGTCAATAGGTTTTTCCAGTTTTTTGTGTTAAAATTAGGGGTCTAGGCTTATACTCGGGTCAGCTTATACTTGAGTATATACAATATTAATTATTATTATTATATAACACTGTATACTACATGTATACTGTTGCCGGATTTTGGTGATAATCATTGGCACATGTATATGTAGTATTATGCATCTTAATATGGCTGTGTGAACTATTTATATATGTATTACACTCACTATAAAAATGTTATATTTATTGCACAGTTGCACTTTGAATCCATTCATGGATAGAGTCTATTTGACCATGTGATAGCCTCCATTTTGTATAAATATCAGTTTGTTGTCATTAAAGGGATATTCCCATTTCAGCAAATTAATGTTATTTTTTGTATTATAAAAATGTATACAAGTTTCCAATATAGTTTCTGCATCAATTTCTCGATCTCTGCTTGCTGTCCTGTTATGGAAAGCTTCTATGTTTGCTTCCTGTGGACAGAAATCTGACCATGGTCACACAGGTGAACGGCTCGTTATATCACACAGCTCTGATTGCTCTCTGTAATTTAACGAGCCGTGCAACTGTGTGACCATAGTCATATATATATATCCATTGGAAGTAAACATAGAAGCTTTCCACAGAATGACAGCAAGTGGAGATCTAGAAAACCGTAAGGAATTGATACAGAAAGTATATTGGAAAATTGTATAACTTTTTATAATACAAACAATAACATTCATTTGCTGAAATGGGAACCCCCCTTTAATATTAAAGGGAACCTGTCACCAGGAGACCCATTTTTAGCACTCCCCCAGTCCCCACAGAGCATAGTACATACACTGCCAAAGTGTTTTTGTATTAAAAATTGTTTTTACAGAAAAAAAGATATGTTATATTGTACCTTTCATTATCATCTGCTGTGTGACTAGGCAGTTGCCTTTTGGGAGGAGCTGGAAAGGAGCAGTCCCCCCACCCACCCTTGGGGAACAGCTTCTCCATGTGACCTTTTCAAATATATGAAAACACCCATCACTTGGCTTAGCGACGGCCCCTGCTCCTCTACAGCCAATCCCGAGTGTTGGGAGTTATTCATATATTTGAAAAGGTCACATGTTTCCCAAGGGTGGGGGGGGGGACTGCTCCTTTCCAGCCCCTCCTAATTGGCAACTGCCTAGTCACACAGCAGATGCTAATGAAAGGTACAATATAACATCTTTTTTCTGTAAAACCTATTTTTTTTATACAAAAACACTTTGGCAGTGTATGTAATATGCTCTGTGGGGACTGGGGGAGTGCTAAAAATGGGTCTCCTGGTGACAGGTTCCCTTTAAGCTTGAGAAATGCTCAATGTTTGAGGTAAAACATTGCTCTTAAATATGGAATAAAAACCACTGAGACACTTTTCTCACTCATTTTTTTGATGTGCTGCTTGTTTTCTGGGCTATATATCTATCTATCTTACAAGAAAAACCACACAAACCTAAAATAAAGATTTAAACCAATATGATCAGCTTCTTACTTGGACAAAGTGAATGAACAAACTAAATGTTAGAGTCTTTAGACTGATAATTACTTATTCAGTGTTTTTAGATCCTGGCTGAGGATTTATTTTATCTGGGGGCAGAGAGTCTTTAGAATGGTTGGGGAACTGATTTTGGTGGTTAGCACTGTTAGTTATTTAATTGTGCTGCTGATAATAATGTTAATTATTTTCCTTAAAATTTTTCTTTAAACTAGAGAATCACTTATTAAATGGGAAACATTTAAGCAGAGTCGATGTCACTGGTATAGAATGACTCATTGTACAGTAGTTCATTCATAGAAGAATCAATCTGCATCTCAAACGTAATACTCTAGAAAGATCAAAGAGAAAAATACCAATAGTTTAGAGTTCAATTCTCGTTCTTTGCCATGCCAAACCAGAAATCTGTTACTTTGAAGTGTGTGATTTTTAGAGAATGAAAAAAGGAACCGCTGACAAGGTTAAAAAGCTTTTTCCAAGTCTTTTTACAAAGATCTGCCATACTCAGTGTTCTGAAGCAGACCTTGTGGCAGTGAGCACAACGCTTGATGAGGATTTGGCATTCATCAAATCAGGTTCTCATCACATTCTACTCCTGCTTTATGGCAGAAAAGGGCAAGACTGTAAAATAAATCATGGGTGAGGGAAATAACAAAAACATGAACCTACATGTGTACGTCACCTATATTCTTCATGTCAAAAGAAGAAGAAAATTCTTCCAGAAACAATATACTACAGGTAAAGTTAATGTTCTAACTCAATTCCCTTAAAAAATTAGGTTGAAGCAAATCCTCCTTTTTATGCTGTAGTGTACAAATGGCTCAGTCTTGGACATTTGGCCTAAAGATTGGCTGACCAGTAACAATTTAAGAGCTCAAATGGCAAAATAATAAATAGCTGTAGTGTAAAATATAAAAAAGGAATGGATGGAGCTCCTGCTTTTCATGTTCCCTGCTCTCAGAGCTGGTGTGAGGCAAGGTATAAGTGTTAGTGGTAACCAAACAAATAACTTTTTCACACTACAGCATACATACCTGTGTAATGTAAGTTTTTTTTTCTACAGAAGTCCGTGGTTTGCATTTGCTATGGCAGCTCAGCCTCACTTTCAATGGAGATAAGCTGCAATACCAAATACAACCCATGAGAAGGAACATCTGTTTCTGGGAAAAAAAAGCAGCTATGTGTTTTCTAAAGCTGTAAAAGTGAATAATTCATAGGCTAGAGTCAGAAATTTTAGTCATCCAATGCACCTTTATAACACTGTTCTGAGGAAAGGAAGCTGGAGAATTGGGAACAAAGGATCAACATGTGCATACGTTTTTGACTTACCTCTCTTTGCTTAACGGCACTGTGATTCAGAAAATGTAATAATTAAAAAAAAGATAATTGACCTCCTCTTTACAACTCCATCATGACAGTAACCTGATACCCGAGTAACAGCTAGTTTGGTTCCTTGGTTGGTATGGTGGTTGGTAACCTGAATGAAGTTGGCCCCCCACCTTGTTCAAATCAAACAAAATTGATTTCAAACATTTGTGCTGGTTTGTGTAGCAGAAATCTTCATTTGTTCTGCTATCGTTTTTAAGATATTGATAAAAGTTTCCAGAGGTCATCAGAGGTCAACCACCATGCCCAAATCAAACAAAATTGGTGACACTCAATTGTTCTACGTTTTTGTTTTTGCTGCTATCATTTTTAATATATTCATAATTTTTTCCAGAGGTCAGCAGAGTTCATTCCTTCCAAAGTACAATGTGTTAGCATTTTCACCCTGTAATAGTACATCCATGTAGGAAGCTACTTTCCAAGAAAAAAATTAATTAAAATCAAAATTAATTAAAAAATATATTAAATATAAGCCCCTAGAATGAGAAATTCCCATACAAACACTTAATATATAATATACTTAATATAATTAAAGTATTAAAAAACCAAGTACACAGAAACCCCCACATATTTGGTAACACTGTGTCCATAACAATAACGTGAATAATAAAACAGAATTGCAATTGGACCTGAACGGTGAGCACCTTAAAAAACAAAAAACTTTCAGAAAAAAGATAATGTCAGAACCAACAAATTTTTCTGATGGGATCAGGTTTCAGGCTTCTTGCCGGAAAACCACACCCAGAGTGGCCTTTGACAGCTCCCTTTCTGATCTTTGGGAAAGCTGAGCGTGTCCTTGAACTTGTTTTGTCTGCAGCTGCGGTTTGAGTGATGGACGGCTGAGCCAGTCAGCGCTGGAAGTAGTGTCCATTACTGCCTTATATTCTGCCCAGCCCCTTGATTGGGTGCTGGTTATTCAGTCTAATCTGTGTATCGTGTGCTCTTGCTATCTTTGTTTGCTATTTTGTGTTTTGATTTCTGCTTTGCCTACCGACCATTCTTTTGCTATACAATTCTGTACCTTTTCCATCTTGGCTTTGACCCGGTTCCGTCCGACTCTGCTTGTCTGTCTGTATCTGTTGTTTGTCCCTTAGTGTTGTGTCTCTCCCGGTGTTATCCCGCTTTTCCTGTCCCAGACCTGTGTTAGATTTCTGTGCAACAGTGTTAACACTGGTGTATCACAGTATTCCTGTTACCTGTTCACTCCACCATTTAGCAGCTTTTAACCAGCCGAAGTAAGTCATTCCTGTTATCATGTAAGGTCACTCAAGGACCATTAGTTATGTTCCTGATAGTGGGTTTGCCCTTGTCAGGGTGGTTTATCTGCTACAGGCAGGGCCTTAACCCGCAGGGACGTCGCAGGGTTAGTTTACCACCACTTACCTAGTCTGACAGCTAGCGCCAAGCCTGGTTGTGGTTGTGCGGTTGCTGGACAGGTACTGACAGATAATCTTTGTATTAATAAAAAATTTACGTATCCCAAAATTAGACTGTTAAAAAGAACAAATTTGAAAAACAAAAAAACACCTAGAAATATTCATCTCCGCTTCTCTTAATGCTGGAAGAGCAGGGTGATGTCACGCAAGGGCTGTGAATTCACGCCTCTTGCATGATGTCAAGTCCCTCTCTCATGCTGAGAGGGAGCTGCGGTGTCTTGCATAATTAACCAAATTTGTCAGCTGGATAAAAAAGTTATGCCTCTGAAAAGAGGGTGATGCTAAAATTAAAAAGATTTTTTTCCAAATTAGTTTTTATTCAGTAAAAATGGGAAAAAAATAAAAACATATTAATGAGGTATTTTCACAATCATGGTGAACAGTTAAAGAACAGAAAAAAAAATCTTACCAAAAAAATGAGAATTTTCATTTCCTTCATCAACAAATAGTTAATTAAATCTCATTAATTACCTATAGATGCCCCAAAATTATATACCAGAAAAGATGCATCTCATGTGTCAAAAAATTAAGCCCTTGTATAACACATTAAAAAAGAAAAACATTAAAGCCTGTACAATTTGGCAATTCAAATCTTCTCTGAATGGCTCTTCCTTCCATTCTGTGCCCATACAGCAGGTTACCACCACATATGGGGTATAAGCAAACTCAGGAGAAATTGTGTATCAAACTTTGTTGCACTTTTTGTTTAATCCATTGTGAATGTTACATTTTTTGCCCAAAATGAATGTATTATTACAATTTCTAGACTGCACCTTCATTTTGTTTTTAACCTCTCTCTATATATTTATTGCTTCAAAAGTAGAGAATTTAGAAAATGGAAAATCTTTTTTAAATATTTGCCAAATGTCTTTATTTTATAACTAAACACAAAATATATCATCCAAATTTTAAAACTGATTTGAAGTACAATGTTTCACAAGAAAATAATCTCAAGATCCACTGGATATGTTAAATCATTCCAAAGCTATAACCACTTATAGGGCAAATTGGAAAAATTGGGAGGTGTCCTTTAGGCCAAATATTGTTGAGTCTTGAAGGGGTTAAAGTTAACCTTTGTTAATACCAGTGCTAAATATTACCTTTGCACAATATGTTTAGTAATATGGTTTCTAATATTTATATTAGAAACCATAGAGTAACCTGGCATGAATATAGTCATACCTATGCATCCTTTTGCGACATCAAGTACAGGAAATCAAAAAAGATTTCATAAAGATGACGTTGTTTCTTTTATTTTTCAAGGTTCACAGTCCACTTTTGAAACTTTCAAATTAATGATAAGAAATAATAATTCACGTTTTCAGATGTTCAAGACTTTTGAGAAGACAGCACTGACATAATGATATTTAAAGAACGTGGGGTTAGGCCACTATGCAAACATGACTCACAGCGGGGCACGTGCACATGACTTCTGGTCTGTGGCATGGTGGACAGACGCGGTTGCCTGGCAGTTATTACGGTCTGCATGGGCCCTCAATTCATAACACTCCCATTTGCATGGGTTAAAGGTGTGTACTAAGGCACCAATATGCCTCTCACACCGACTGATTTAGAAGCAGAGATGGTTGCAAAGGTCATACGCAAGAGGTCCTCCATCTTCAGAAGCCATCAGGACACAAGGGTCACAGGAAGTCACCAGTATTGCGGATACCTCAGTGGCAAAAGACCTTAGACTTACAGGAAGAGTATACTGGGTGAAACTACTAGGATCTTAGTTTGACTCTGGTGAGCTTGTATAAGCGATTAACACCCTTCGGTTAAACTCATTAAGTCAACATGAATACTTAAAGGGAAATCCATCATTAAACTCGCGTTTTAAGTTCTTGCAATTGGATAGTACGACGAAACGTGCTCTTTTTCGCTGCTAATCAGCATCCTGCTCTCTATCTAAGCCTCTGTTGGATTAGAGATTAGCGACATACTGTTAGGCAGGAGTGATTCTACAACAGCCCTTCTAGGCTCAATACGTTATCCTTTTTTTTATTTGCTTGTGGCTGGCTTGCTGCATATTTTTAAATTCTAGTTAAGGCAGCTATTACCATATTTGTGAGGATTAGCAGGGGGACTTGCTACCGTTGTGTTTAGCTCTTAGTGACACCATAGCCACCTCAAACAACCAAGTTGGGGAAAATTTATTAGGGTTTTGATTTCAATGTAGGCACAGTCTGCCAGTTTCTTTTATTTTAAACACGTTATTTTTTTATAACTCAGTGTCATTCGCATCTGGCATAGTAGTGTGATTTATACTTTGGCTAAAAATACCATAGGACGAATCCAAACGGCTTTACTTACGCCTACAGTAGCGTTTTCTATTTGATTTCTGGTTGATCTCTGGTGGCTGTAGTTGTTTGCGTGCCAATCTACTAGCAAATTGTGAGTAAAAAAAAAAAAATAAAAACAATTTGGGAGTGAGAACTTTTGCTACCACTGTGTTTTGCGCTTAGTGACGCACATATCATCGCAAAGACGCGAAGTGGGAAAATTTATTAGGGCCCGGGGTTGGATTTCAATTAGGCACAGTCCTGCCCTTTCCTGTTTTATGTTATTCCATTATTTTTTTCATAACTCAGCGTCATCTTCTCCCTGGCATAGTATGTGCTTTAATACTTGGCTGAAATAGCCATGGAAATCCAAACGGCTTACTTCCTTCCTCAGTAAGTGTTTATATATTGATTTCTGGTTGATCTGCTGGTGGCTGTATTTTGTTGCAGTGGCCTCTATGCAAATTGGTTAGCAATTTGAGTGAGACTTGCGACCGCTGTGTTTTTGCTTAGTGACGCCATATCCATCGCAAGACCGAGTGGGAAAATTTATTATGGCCCGGGGTTGGATTCATTAGGCAAACAGTCGCTGCATTTTCCTTTTTTATTTTAATTTTATAGTTTATTTTTTCCTAACTCAGCTATCTCATCTGGCATAGTAGTGGTCTTTAAATCTGGCTAGAAATAGCCATAGGGAATCCAAGAAACGGCTTACTTACGCCTAAGTAGCGTTTATAATATTTGATTTCTGGTTGATCTGCTGGTGGCTGTAGTTGTTGCAGTGCATCTACTAGCAAATTGTGAGCAATTTGGAGGAGACTTGCGGACGCACTGTGTTTGCGCTTAGTGACGCACATATCCATCGCAAAGACCGAAGTTGGGAAAATTTATTAGGGCCCGGGTTGGATTTCATTAGGCACAGTCTGCCATTCCTTTTTTCTTTTAACGTTTTATTTTTTTCATAAGTTACTCAGCGTCATCTCATCTGGCAATGTAGTGTGCTTTACTCCTTGGCTAGAAAATAGCCATAGGATAATCCAAACGGCTTACTTACGCCCTACAGTATCGTTATATATATTTGATTTCTGTTGATCTGGCTGGTTGCTGTAGTTTTTGCAGTGCATCTACGTAGCAATTGTGAGCAATTTGTAGTGGACTTGCGACCACTGTGTTTTGCGCTTAGTGACGCACCATATCCAGTCGCAGACCGCAGGGGAAAATTTATTAGGGAGGGCCCGGGGTTGGATTTCAATTAGGCACGTCTGCCATTTCCTTTTTTACTTTTTAACGGGTTATTTTTTCATAACTCAGCGTCATCTCATCTGGCATATATGTTGCTTTAATCTTGGGCTAGAAAATAGCTAGGAGCATCCAACGGCTTACTTACGCCTACAGTAGCGTTATATATATATTTGATTTCTGGTTGAATCTGCTGGTGCGTAGTTTGTTGCAGTGCTCTACTAGCAAATTGTGAGCAATTTGGAGTGATACTTGCGACCACTGGTTTTGCGCTTAGTGACGTCACATATCCATCGCAAAGACCGAAGTGGGAAAAGTTATTAGGCCCCGGTGTTGGATTTCAATTAGGCACAGTCTGGCCGCCATTCCTTTTTATTTTACGTTTAGTTTTTTTCATAACTTCACAGGCGTCATCTCAGCTGGCTAGTATTGTGCTTGAATACTTTGGCTAAAATGCATAGGAGACTCAAACGGCTTACTTACGCTACAGTACGTTATATATATTTGATTTCTGTTGAGTCTGCGCTGGTGCTGTAGTTGTTGCAGTGCATCTACCAGCAAATGTGAGCAATTTGGATGAGACATATGCGACCCGCTGTGTTTTGTGCGGGGCGTTAGATACCAAGCACATTCCATCGACAAAACGACAAGAAAACAAAGATAAAGGGGTGAAAACATTAGTACAAACAGAAAAAAAACCCGGGTATAAACGGTTTCCCACTACAAATCAGCAAATCGGGCACATTTCCTTTTTTATTTAGGCGTATTATTTGTTTCATAACCACGTCATCGAATCAATCTGGGCATACAAAACAGTGTGCTTTCATACTTGAGCTAGAAAAAATAGCCATCGCATAGGATACAATCGTGTCATGTTTAAAAATAAAAGAAAAACAACAAACAAAAAAAAAAAACAAAAAGGTTTAAAAGAAAACAGTAGATGAAGATTAAACTCGCATTTCAAATGTAATAACCCACAGGCTGTTGGTAATTACGAGGGCAGGTGACCGGTGTGGGCGTGCCAACGACTGCAGGGGTAGAGGCCTGGTCCCTGGCGGGGTGAGACACACACCTGCGATGAGGGAGCAGGGGAAGGCCCAGAGCTACAACGCCCTAGGTCATGTCGGAAATTTTGGGACTCGTGGTAAGCACGGTTTGAGAGGCCAGAACAGTTCGAACAGTGATGTCCGTGATTGCCGACCATCTTCGAGCATTGTCCACCACAGTCTTCCACGCATCCACCCATGTCACCGAAATCGGCACGCCTCCACTCCGCACCTCAGCCTCCTCCCCCCCAGTCTGAGTCTCCCCTCCCAGCAAAATTTGCCATTTAACCGCATACTCTGAGGAAACGGTTTTCTGGACCCTTCCCACAGTCACAACACTTGTCGTTGCTGATGACAAGTTTCCGATGCCAGTTTTCCCAGTCGCAGTCTGTGGGTGCTGATGACCTGTTGACGGAGTGAAAGAAGTGTGTAAAGAGGTGTCCGACGATGAGTAGACACGTTTCAACAGTGGGGAAGTTGTTGTCAGGCAGGAAGTCCGGGGGGAGCAGACTGAGATCGGAGATATGAGGTGACGAACCCACCTGGTTGGAGACCGGGTGAACACGTGCGTCTGAGACGAGATAGTCCTCGACCAGAACAGGTTGGAAGAGGCAGTGGTGGGGCCAGACGGGAGGCCAAGGGCCAGAGCTGGTGCATCAGCGCCAAATGTTCAAACCTAGGTGCAGCTCCGTGGCGAGGGCCCTGCGCGAGGCTAGATTGTCTAGAAGTTCCTGGAGTTCTTTAAGAAAACCCGGATGACCGACGACTGTGGGGGCCCCTTTGCCAAACCGATGATCAGCTGGGTTCCCCCACTACTAGCTTAACTAACCACCAGTATGCGCAGGCATATGATGCGAAACACCCCACTTCAGTGGCAACAGCGCGTTCACCTCCGGCCGTTCACCCACTGCTCCCTTCCGCCTGTGTCAAGCTGAGAGTCAGCCCCCTGCCCCGATAACCCTGCCACAAAAACCCCCATCGTCGCCTCCACGATCTCTCCCACAGCATCCACCAGCGTTCCCGCTCTTCCATACCCCATAGACGCTGGAGCGAAACCAAATATTTGCAACAACCCACAGCCCCGTCACGCCCAAGCCCTAATGTGCACATCTCCAGATTGCTAAGCCTGGATTGCTGCCCTATAGGCTATAGAGACCGAGGCTTTTCGCATCCCTCATGGCGCGGCCGCCCCTCGGTATTCGGTCTCCCCAGCCGCCACTTCTACTTTTCCCGGATGTGCCGCCCAGCCCCGCCACCAGCAGTTCAGACAACATCATCCATGCCCTGACCAACGCCGTTTCTGACATGTCCCACCTGACCAACGGACATGTGGACGAGTGCGCCGGGCAGGGCCACTATATATCGCTGACGCACAATTGGGTTAACTTGGTGGAGGCTGGGACCGAGTCTGACCCTGCGGCTGGTCATTACTGCCGACGCCAAGAGAGGGGCATTGCGGGGCCTACCTCGGTCCTGTGTTTCAGGCCTACTATCCCTCCTCCTCCTCCCACCCCCTCTCACCTCCTCCTCCGAGACGACCATACGGGGGGCCGTGGGCAGTGCGCCCTCAGTCGTAGCTCTATGCACAGCACATGCTGTCGCTAAGCGACACAGGCGGTGCTGAAACTGCTGAGCCTATGCGATAAGGCACACCGCCCAAACTTTACAGGGGCATCACCGGCGTAGACTGACTGTGGCTGGCACCGCGGAACCTGAAGCCAGGGGGGGGAGGGGGGGTCTTCGTCCCATGATGTTACGGCATGGTTGTGTGTGAAACGGCGTAACCTGGTGGCGGCTCTGCAACTCGGCAGACTGACACATGTTCCATGCCTTGCCCATGTGTGAAATCTCATAGTTCAGCGGTTCCTCAGACATACCCCAATCGTCTGATTTGCTCACGAAGGTGCGCCGCATCTGTGCGCATTCAGGAAGTCCAGCACAGAGCTGCCACTTCTCAGGGCACGCAGCGCCGCCTCCAACTGCCCGCGTCACCGACTGTGTGTGACGTGCCCACGAGTTGGAATTTAACATGACGCATCGTTATCCAGAGTTTACAGCATCGCCAAGCGATTGTAGACTCCAGATGTCAACTCACCAAACTGGTATCCCGTCAGTCATCTTCCTCAAGCTACAATGAGGGATTGACGTTGATGTCTATATTCGGTCAGTTGCTGAGTACTTTGAGGAGTCACAACAGATGGTCAGTGGCGATGCCGCCATCATCAACCTCACCTCCCGCGCTTGGCCTGTTTGAAAACCTCCTGGTCCATGAAGTCGAAGCTTTGCGCTCCCACAGGAGAGACGGGGCAGAAGAGTTCCCTTGTTTAGGCCAAAGCACCCTAGTCTGGTTTTCTCAGCGCATATCGAGGAGGTGGAAGAGGATGAGGAGGAAGAGGAAATTTGGGCGAGCACAAAGGGGACCATTTTTGAGTCCTTCACGGTTACGTGTATGGGCAAAGAAGAGGAGTTGGAGGGTTGGGGAGGAGGATGAATTGACAGTCCGGCCATTGAGGGATTGAATTCTTACTCGTTTGGTACGCTGGCCGCATATGCAGATTTCATGCTAGGCTGCCTATCCCTGACCGCTCGCGTGCAAAGAATTTTTCCCGCAACGATTACTGGGTGTTTTCCTCATCCTCTTCTCCTCCCTTCCGTCTTCTTCCCCCTTCCGGGGGCCGGTCTCTTTCCGGGACCCACGGTACACGGAGCACATCTTTCCACTCTCATCCCTGAGAGGAAAGGAGTGTGAAGAATGCATGAATACCAGCAGGCCCTGGTGCAACCAGCTGAAACCTATTTCACCTTCTGACAGCTCTAGCGCAGAGTGCGTATTTCTGCTGCGGGACACTTACGAGGGAGAGTAGGCTAGCAGGCAGCTTGTCCAGCACTCTGGCAAGGGTACGCTTTAACAAGCTTTTGCCAGCTTTATGTCCACCCCCCCAGCAAGACACTGTCACCTGTCTCCCTCTTCAGACAGAGTAGCGTCGCTGATCTTACAAAAGATGTGTGAGGGTAGTGACGTAGCTGACCATACCATCGTCCGAAATGATCACACACTCCCTACAAGCTACTGGTTGCAAAGCGGGAATGTGGCAAAACTGGCCGCTGTAACGCCTTGGAGGTTCTTGCCTGCCCGGCCGCTATCGTCTGTACGAGCGGTTTTCAGTGTCAGCTGGTGGCCATCATCACCGAAAGCGTACACGCCTGTCGACTGACAGCGCTGACAGCTGACGCTTATCAAGATGAATAAAGCCTGGATTTCTCCTAATTTCCATCTCCACAGGTGAAGGAACTGCACACCTGAATAATTGATCCACTCCTCGTCGTCCTCCGCATTTCCTCCTTCCTCCTCCCTTTGTACAGTAAAGCAGAGGAAACTGCTATTTTTTTACAGGGCCCACTGGCTCTAGCATAGTTACTTTATGCATTTATTTTTATGGGAGGCCACCGACCCTGTCCTCTGTTTTTAAAACAATTTTGGGAGTGCCACATACAGGCCTCAATCTTTCCATTTTTCTGGAGGGCCACCTACTGCTCCGCGTTGGTTTGAAAACTTTTTTTGGACTGCCACATACAGGCAAACTCAATCTATTCCATTTTGGAGGCCACCTACCTGCCTCCTCTGGTTTGAAAACTTTTGGGGACGGCCACATACAGGCACTCAATCTATTCCATTTTTATGGAGGCCACCTACCTGCTCCTCTGGTGTGAAAACTTTTTGGACTGCCACGATACAGGCACTCAATCTATTCCTTTTTATGGAGGGCCACTTACCTGCGCCTCGGTTGAAAACTTTTTGGACTGCCACATCACAGGCCACTCAATCTATTCCATTTTTTCTGGAGGGCCCACCTACCTGCTCATTCGGGTTTTTTTTGGAAAACTTTTTTTGGACTGCCACAGCCAGGCACTCAATCGATTCCATTTTTCCTGGAGGGCCCACCTACCTGCTCCTCTGGTTTGAAAACTTTTTTGGACTGCCACATAAGCACTCACTATTTTTTTTTTCCGCCCCAAAATATTTGTGCCATTTTCGGAGGGCCACCTACCTGCTCCTTCGGGGTTTGAAAACTTTTTTGGACTGCCACATACAGACCAATCTATTCCTTTTTTCTGAGGCCACCTACCTGCTCCTCGTTTTGAAAACTTTTGTGGACTGCCACATACATCACGCAATCTATTCCAACAATTTCTGAGGGCCACCTCACCTGCTCCTCTGGTTTGGAAAACTTTTTGGACTAACCACAACAGCGATACACTCATCTATTCCCTGGGGAAACTTTAGAAATTTCTGGAGGGCCACACCTCGCTCCCTCATGTTTGAAACAATTTTTTGGACAACAGGCGAAGGAGCACGCCTCATCTTACGTCGATGTGCGGGGGAGGCACACCTACCTGCTCCTCTGGTTTGAAAACTTTTTCTTTTTTGGACGGCCACTACAGGCACTATCCAATTGAATTGTCCTCCATACAGCCTCCACATGTTGTCTCCATTGCTACCAACCCTCCAAAAGATCTTCCATATAGCTGCAGATCCATACCTCTCCCTTTATCAAACGAGGTGTGTGAGGCCGAATTTGGTTGTTTTCCATGGATTCCACTCAAAGTTGTTAACTTTGTCGCCAACTCCCCCCCTGCTGTGTTAATCCACAAAATACACTGCAACTTTACATTTACGGATATTATTTCAGTGCTTCTTGCGCATCTGTTTTACATTCCCCTCACCCCCCCATACCTACTTATAAGGAACGCTACTACACTTTGAATCTTATACCAAGGTTCTTAGAAGTGCTGTTTTGGGGAGTAGCCTAGAGACAGGGGCTTGGATTTGGCGAAAGCTCGCCTGGCGCGAGCGCCAGCTCCATGCCAAGAAACCAACTAACATAGTTTTAACTGCATCAAGCACCTTTAATCGACCTAGTTTCACTGCTCCATAAATGGCCCCTTATCCAACGGCTGTGTCAGGCAGAATGTTGGGTGTTTTTATGGCTTTCCACAAAAACTTGTTAACTTTGTCGGCCACCCTGCTGTGTAATCCCAAATATACTGGCCAACTTTTTAACAACCATTTACGGATATTATTTCAGCGGCTTTCTTGCCATCTGTTTACATTCCCCTCAACCCGCCCATATTCCAAACTTATAGAACCTACTTACCTTAACTTGGTGCAGGCTGGGACCGATCTGCCCTGGGGCTTGGTCAATAGTACGGCCGACGCAGAGATTGCGGTGCCTACCTCGGTCCAGGTGTTTCAGTCCTACTATGGCCACCTCCGGCCTCCTCCCACCCCTCCTCCACCTCCTCCGCCGAATTACCACCGTGGGCATGCGCATCAGCGTAGCTCTAGCACAGCAGCATGCGTCGCTAAGCGACAGCAGCGGTGCTGCAAAAACTGCTGAGCCCTAGGTGATAAAAGGCCACCAACGCCCAAGAGCTATTTACAGGGGCATTCCGCTCAAACTTGTTACTTTGTCGCCACCCTCTGTGCTGTTAAGACCACAAAAGATACTTGAAACTTTTTTTCATTTACGGATATTAATTTCAGCGCTTTCTTGCGCAGATGTTTCATTCCCCTCACCACCCGCCATATCCCAAACTTATAAGAACTCTACTCTACACTGATCTTATACAAAGGTTCTTAAAGTGCTGTTTGGGGAGTAGCCTAGAGACAGGCTTGGATTGGCAACAGCTCCGCCTGGCAGCGGAGCGCCAGCCTCCTGCAAGATCCAACTACAAGTTTTTTTAACTGCAGCACCATTTACTCTACTACTAGTTCACTGCCGCCTCCATACATGTCCCCTGATATAAACGAGCTGTGTCAAGGCAGAATTTTGGATGTTTTCACATGGCTTCCATGTTCGCTTTGTCGCCACCCTGCTGTGTAATCACAAAATATACTGGCAAACTTTTAATCTGGAAGTAACAGTAAATGACAATAATGAAAAACGCTTCGTGCCCTCCTTTGGTTCCCGCTCTGCCACCCATTGGTTTGAAGCCTGAGTCCATTTAGGGTATGTTGCCTGGCGCACGCTCTACCTGCCGCTGCCTGCGCTTCCGCTCATGCCGTCCCCTATAGTGTCTTCAGGGTCAATTCTTGGCTTTTTTTAGAAATGCATCTAGGCCTCATTCCGTCACTCTGGGTCATGGCCATGCTGTTGCCCATAATTTTGGCATAATGGTGCGATTATCAGTCCTCAGGAGTCGCATCCCTGCATCTGCCCTGCTTGTTTCCTGTCCTTAATCCAGTGTTCATCCTTGTGCTGGGTTCCAGGTGTTTGGCCAAGCTCCCTGTGCAAAAAGAAAAGCCAGGTCCCAAAAAAAAAAATGAAAGGCTCGAAGCTCCCATTGACTTCAATGGGGCTTCGTTACCTCTAAACGAGCACTCGAGCATCCGGGAAAAGTTTGTCGCTCGAAATATCGATACCCGCATTTTAAAAAGTCGCGTCAAAGTCATCTCTATTATGATCCTCAATGGCCTTGCTAGCACTTGCCCACACACGGGCTGCATACGATAAGAATGTACATGCTGAGACACACACCCTCTCCTCTCTCCCTGCTCTCAGCTGATTCTTCAATGGCTTCTATCATACTCATGTGCTACCGGGAGCCTAACTAATGTAATAATACCACACCTACACAAAATACTAAATAGGGACTTGACAGGCAAAATACTTTGAGCGATGATTCCAGGACACCGGGAACCAGAATTATGGTTTTTAGTTGTTTTTTGCTCATAATGACGTTTTACACTTTAAACTTAAGGAAATCAGTAATTTATAATTTTTTTTTTAAATAACTAGATGTCACAATATGTTTAGTAATATGGTTTCTAATATTTATATTAGAAACCATAGGAAGTAACTGCATGAAGATAGCATACCTATGCATCCTTTTGCTCACATCAATAAAGTTTACAATCAAATAAAGTTTCAATAAGATGAACTTGTTTCTTTTATTTTTCAAGTTCACATTCCATTTTGAAGCTTTTCAATATTAATGATAATAAATAATAAATTCAGTTTCAGATGTTCAAGCTTTTGAGAAGACAGCACTGAGCATATGATATATCTTAAAGAAAGTTCACATTCCATTTTGAAGCTTTTCAATATTAATGATAATAAATATTAAATTCTGTTTTAGATGTTCAAGCTTTTGAGAAGACAGCACTGAGCATATGATATATCTTAAAGAAAGTGGGGTAGGCCACATATAGAAAACATGACTCCCGGGCAGCAGGCCACATGACTTCTGTGTCCTGTAGGCTACTGGTGGACAGAGGGGTGCCTGCAGTTATTACTGTCTGCATGGGCCCTCATTCATAACCACTCCCATTTCAATGGTTAAAGGTGTGTACTAAGGACATCCATATGCCTCTCCACCCACTGGAAGCAAATTTGTATGTATGTATGTAAGTCGCACGTAATGGTTATAATGTACCACTGCCCAGCCAAAAAGGTTTTTGGTCTCTGGGACAATGTGGATTTTCAAATTTGGGTATCAAATATTAAACATAAGTCTTATTACAAACCTCTTTGATCGTCTTACCGCTAATCATTATAGCCCTGGACTAAAGAAAGCAGTAATTATCCCCCTCATCAGAGGTTATTATTGATAACTAGTGGATTGTCGCTTAATAAGTCGGTGTCTTAAGTAGGGACCATTTGTACTGTAAAACTAAAAAAGAAAAAAAATCTTTTAAGTTTTATTGCGTTTTAACTAGCTCTATGTTTCCCTGAAAAAAAATGCTGCAAAATTTTTAAGGTGGTACAAACAGCGTTTGGTGGTAAAAACGCTGTGGTCATTAAAGCATTTTCAGGACACATGCCTAAAGGGTTAATACATTGAAAAAAAAAAATTTTTAAACATTAATAAAAACAACAATACAAATAAGATATCTAGTAACCTAGGTAATCAAGATAAATTCCCTAAAACAGGTTTCACTATATAGTTTTGTTAATATCTGACTATCTCCAACTCTTGTTTCCTCACTGCTGATGCTTTGTTTTCTAGCTGCTTTTCATTGTTCGTGTTTTGCCTTCTCCCATCAGTTTTTATTTGAAAAAAATGCACAAAAAATAATAATTAAAAAAAGATGCAGGAATTTAGCCTTAATTTTGGTATCGATACCCAAATTTCTTTTTAATAAAATAGTTAAACAGTAGTTCTGGTGGTATTTGAGCTTCCATAACGTCTGAGAAATTGATGTTGTATGATTCTTGTATGGATATTTTGGGATTAAAGCAAATATTGCATTTTTTTTTTTCTACAGAAGTCCGTATTTGCATTTGCTATGGCGCTCATCTCACTTTCAATGGAAATAAGCTGCAATAAAGCTGCCAATAAACCAAATACAACCCATGAGAAGGAACATCTGTTTCTGGGAAAAAAAGCAGCTATGTGTTTCTAAAGCTGTAAAAGTGATAATTCATAGGCTATAGTCAGAAATTTAGTCTCCCATGCACCTTTATAACACTGTTTTGAGGAAAGAAGCTGGAGAATTGAACAAGGATCACATGTGCAATACGTTTTTGTACAATTACCTCTCTTGCTTAACGGCCTGTTGATTCAGAATTAATAATTAAAACAAAGATAATTGACCTCGTCTTGTACAAACTACCATCATGACTGATGCGCACAGTAACCTGATACCCTAGTACCAGCTAGTTTGTTCACTTGTTGTATGGTGGTTTGAACCTTAATGAATTGGCCCCCCACCGTGTTCAATCAAACAAATTGAATTTCAAACATTTGATGCTGTTCTGTGTAGCAGAAATCTCATTTGTTCTGCTAAATCGTTTTAGATATTGATAAAGTTTCCAATGGTCAATCAGCGGGTCAACCACCATGCCCAATCAAACAAATTTGTGACACTCAATTGTTCTAGCGTTTTTGTTTTTGCTGCTTATCATTTTTTATATTCATAAAGATTCATTCCTTCCAGTACAATGTTTTTGCATTTTCACCCCTGTAAATAGTTAACATCCATGTAGGAGCTACTTTCAAGAAAAAAATAAATTAAATCAATGAATTAAAATATCATTAAATATAAGCCCCCCTAGAAGGAGAAGTCCCATACAAACTTAATTATAATATACTTAGATATAATTAAAGTATTAAAAAACCAAGTACACAGAACCCCCCCTATTTGGTAACCTGTGTCTCATAAACATAAACGTGAATAATATAAACGATTGTGCATTGGACCTAACGTACACCTTAAAAACAAAAACTTTTCAAGAAAAAAGATAATGTCAGAAACCCACAATTTTTCTGATGGGATCGGTTTCGTTCAGCTTCTGCCGGAAAACCACACCCAAGTGGCCTTTGAACAGCTCCCTTTCTGCCTTTGGGAAATGCCTGAGCGTGTCCTTGAACTTTTTCTCGGCACTGCGGTTTTTTGAGTGAGGGACGGCTGAGCCAGTCAGCGCTGGAAGTAGTGTCCATTACTGCCTTATAATTCTGCCCATGCCCCTTATTGACTGCTGTTATTCAGTCTAATCTGTGTATCGTGTGCTCTTGCTATCTTTGTCTTGCTATTTTGTTTTTTGACTTTCTGCTTTGCCCTACCGCCACTTTCTTTGACTATAACAATTCTGTACCTTTTCATCTTGCTCTTTGACCCGGTTCCGTCCGACTACTGCTTGTCTGTCTGTCTGTTTGTTTGTCCCTAGTGTTTATTTTTTTTTTTTATTTTTTTTTTTTTTTTTTGTTTTTGTGTCTCTCCCCTTTGTTATCACCCGCGTTGTCCTGGCCCAGACCTGTAGTACTGATTTTTGTGCAACAGTGTTAACACTGGTTGTATCACAGTCTTCTGTTAACTGTTCACGTCCACCATTTTAGCAGCGGTTAACCAGCCGAAGTAAGTCATTCCTTTATCAATTAAGGTCACTCAAGACTCTTTTAGGTTCCTGATAGTGGGTTTGCCCTTGTCAGGGGTGGTTTATCTGCTACATGCACGGCCTAACCCGCAGGACGGTCTCAGTGTAGTTTACCCCCACCACTTACCTAGTCTGGACACGCTAGCGCCAAAGCCTGGTTTGTTTGTGTGCGGTCTGCTGGCGGTACTGACCGATACTCTGTTGTATTAATAAAAAATTTACGTATCCCAAAATTAGACCTGTTAAAAGAACAAATTTGAAAAACAAAAAACTCACCTAGAAATATTCTCATCTCCGCTACTTCGCTTAATGCTGGAAGAGCAGGGTGATGTCACCAAGTCGGTGCACTTCACGCCTCTGTCATGAATGGCAAGTGCCCTCTCTCTGATGCGAATAGGGAGCTGCGTGTCTTGCATAATTAAACCATTTGTCAGCTGGATTAAAAAAGTTATGCTCTGAAAGACAGGGTGATGCGCTAAAATTAAAACGATTGTTTTGTCCAAATGAGTTTTCTATTCAGTAAAAATGTGAAAAAAATGAAAAACTATTAAATGATTATTTTCCCACATCATGGTGAACAGATTAAATAAGAAGAAAAATCTCCAAAACACATGAGTGATTTTCATTTCCTTTCATCAACTCGAATAGTTAATTAAATTCATTAATTACCTATCGATGGCCCCAAGCGATTATAGCCAAAAGATGCATCTCAGTGCAAAATAATTAAGGCCCCTTGTATACACATTAAAAAAAAAACATTATAGCCGTACATATTTGGCAATTCAAATCTTCTCCTGATGGCTCTTCTTCATTCTGTGCCCATACGCAGTTACCACACATATGGTGTTAAGCAAGACTCCATGATAATTGTGTATCAACTTTGTTTTGCACTTTTTGTTTCCTCATTGTGCAATGTTACATTTTTTTGCCCAAACTGAATGTATTATAAAATTTCTGACTGCACTCCATTTTGTTTTAACCTCTCTCTATATATTTATGCTTCAAAAGAGAGAAATTTAGAAAATGGAAAACTCTTTTTTTAAATATTTGCCAAATGGTCTTTATTTTATAACTAAACAAAAATCTATCACCTCCAAATTTTTAAAACTAACTGACTTGCAAGTACAATGTTACACAAGAAAATATCCCTCAAGATCCACTGGATATGTTAAATCATTCCAAAGCTATACCACTTAATAGGGCAATTGAAAATTGGGGGATGGTGGGTTTGGAGGTGTCCTTTAGGCCAAATATATTGTTGATTCTTAAGGGTTAATTAACCTTTGTTAATAACCAGTGCTAACTATTACTTTTGCACAATATGTTTATGAATATGTTTCTAATATTTATATTGAAACCATAGGGAAAGTAACTGCATGAAGATAGCATACCTATGCATCCTTTTGCTCACAATCAATAAAGTTTACAAACAATCAATAAGTTTCATAAATGAAACTTGTTTCTTTTTATTTTTCAGTTTCACATTCCATTTTGACTCTTTTTCATATTAATGATACTAACTAATAAATTCAGTTTCAGATGTTCAAGCTTTTGAGAAGAACAGCACTGAGCAATAGAATAATTCTTAAAGAACTGTCGGGGGAGGGGTAGGCCACATATACAAAACATGACTCCCGGCAGCAGCCCACATGACTTCTGTTTCCTGTAGGCTACTGTGGACAGAGGGTCCTGCCGTTATACGGTCTGCATGGGCCCTCATTCATACCCACTCCCATTTCAATGTTAAAGGTGTTACTAAAGTGACCTCCTATGCCTCTCCCCCACGGATATGAAAGAGATTGTGCCAAGGGTAATGACTGATGAACTTGCAACGAGGTTCCCCATCTGCCAGAGCCATCATGACACAAGGTGTCACAGGAAGTCCCAAGATTGCTGCTGCACAACTCCTCTGCAAAAGACTAACTTACTGGGTGTATACATGGGTGAAAACTACTAGGATCTTAAAGTTACTCTGGTAAGCTTGTATAAGCGATTAAACCTTCGGTAATCATTAATTCACATGAATACTTAAAAGGGAAACCATCATTAAAAATCTTTTTAAGTTCTGCAATTAGGATTATTACACGAAACTTGCTCTTTTCGCATGCTTCAGCAGCCTCTCTCTGATCTAAGCTCTGTAGTGATTAGAGAGGAGGCGAACATACTGTTAGGCCAGGAGGATTCTACCAGCCCTTCTTAGGGCTACATAAAACGTGATCCTTTTTTTTATTTGCTTGTGGCTGGGCTTGCTGGCACTAGTAGTGCAGCTAGCACCATATTGTGAGGAATTAGCAGGGGAACTTGCTACCGTTGTGTTTAGCTCTTAGTGACACACATATCCACCTCAAACACCAAAGTGGGAAAATTTATTAGGGGTTTGATTTCAATTAGGCACAGTCTGCCAGTTTCTTTTTATTTTACGTTTATTTTTTTAATAACTCAGTGTCATCTCATCTGGCATAGTAGTGTGCTTTAATACTTGGCTAGAAAATAGCCATAGGAGAATCCAAACGGCTTACTTACGCCTACAGTAGCGTTATATATATTTGATTTCTGGTTGATCTGCTGGTGGCTGTAGTTGCTGCAGTGCATCTACTAGCAAATTGTGAGCAATTTGGAGTGAGACTTGCGACCACTGTGTTTTGCGCTTAGTGAACCCCCCCCCCCCCTTTTCAGGAGCCCTTTAACCCTGTCACAGGCAGCGCTCCCCCGAGCTGCTTCAATCACAGCCGGAGACAGGTGCCCGTCATGTGTTCAACAGCCCCCAGCGCCAAAACACCCGGCACTTGAGCCCCCCAGCCCTAAAGCCCCCGGCATCTGAGCCCCCGGCATCTGAGCCCCCAGCACCAGAGCCCCCAGCACCAGAGCCCCCAGCACCGTTCTCACCATTTCTGTTCCGGCGGAAAAGGAAGACACAGGTGACAGCGACAGAGGTGAGACTGGTACAAGCACTTCACCGGCGGCGCCCCGCCCACCTGTACGATGCCCCGCCCATCCATACACCTGCCGCTCATTGACCACGCCCTCCGGTTTACGACACGCCCTCGGATTCTATGAGCCCAGCAAACCGCTCGCTCTGCATATGAGCGGCTCCTAGCAATAAGGTCAGCGGACCGCACCCTCATTCCCCGCCGGACCACGCCCACTCCCGTGTCCTCCCTGTACCACGCACCAGTGTGCGCCGCCGCTCCCGCCCGCACAGTACGTGTCCGTGTCGTGTCACCATTCACACTGAAGTTGTGACTGTCAAGCGAGTTACATCGGGCGGTCACCTATTTATATAGAAAAAGCCCATTACCGACCTGTGACACTCTGCAGATCCTAATGACCCATCCCTCCGGTGACCTGCACTAGGATGGCGGCGTACACCCCGGCACTAAGAGGGTTAATAAGGTGCACCTCTCTGAGCCCCAGGCAGAATAATAGGCTCCACAGGTGCAGCAGCCCATGGGCAAGGTGTGCAGGGAGCTAGGGTGTTGCCTGCCTCTAGTTCAGGCTCAGTTCACATCTGCATTTAGCCTTCTGTTTTTTCAAATAACTAATTGTTTTTTTAACGGACGACTGAATGGACCTGAACAAAGTACTACAGCCACTGTAATTTATTCATTCTTAAAAACACACACATAAGGCCTGCCTAAGGGCGCATTCACACTTTCAGTTTTTCCGATGGTTTTTGGAGCCAAATACAGGTGTGGATGATAATGGGCTGAGAAAGGTGCTGCTCCTCCTCCTACTCTTACTCCATACCAGGTTTGGGCATCAAAAACTGTATGTGAAAAACTGAACGTGTGGTCGCACCCTAAACTGAACATAACAGGTGACATACACTTTTTTTGTTTTGTGGGAAAACCCCTGGAAGGAGACAGTCCCATCTAAGGCCCCTTCTACACTGGTGTTTTTCACGCGTGTGAACTTGCATTGCATCTGACCCATTGTAATCAATGGGCTTTTTCAGACTTGCATTTTTTTTCACGTATACACGCACCTTTTTTTAACGCGGGTTTAAATCTCAGCATGCTCTACTTTTGCAAGTCACACGCGTGAAAAACGCACCACACAAGTCTATGGAGACGCATCAAAAACGCATTGCACTCTGAGACACTTGCAAGTCCAATGCGTTTATCACTGATCAATTGCCATAGAAAAGATAGAGCTCAGTCCTGAGTCCATTTCATTATCTGCCTGTGAAAAACGCATTGAAAATGCTTTGAAAAACTGAGACACTGAACAAACTGTGACTGAAAACTGATTGAATTCTGATGCTAAAGGTCAGTTTATCACTGACCACACCCTATTAGGGAACGTAACTTTTTTTGATCACTTTTTAGAACATTTTTTTGTGATGGTGTTTGATGGAAAATTGTATATTATGGGAAGTTTTTTGAGTTTTTTTTTTACGTAGTTTACCGGGCGGGTTCAATATTGATTTAGATTTATTGTACAGATTAATACGGACGCGGTGATACCAAGTATGTACGTGTTTTTGTGTTTTATATACTTTATTTGCATTTTATGAGTTTCTGGGGAGATTATGGAACTTTTATTTTATTTAATTATATTATAAAAAGATTAATTTTTTTTTTTAACTTTTTTTTTACATTTTCTACTTCTTGGCTTGAATAAGCGATCATCCGATCGCTTATTCAAGCCTTTACACTGCAATACACTTGATCAAACAGGATTGTAAACTTTAGGAAGAAGAATTTGATGCAGGGATGGGTTACCATTAAACACAGCAGATCAGGACACACAGATGAAAATTGCAGAGATATAACAGCAAGCAGGGATGGGTTACCTGTAGAGGAAGAAGAGGAGAGACTGAGGGCGCGTTCACACGTTGCACTTTGGTTGCATTTTCATTGCGTTTAAAAACGCATTACAACAGCTGAGATGAGGTGATTTGCCTAATTACATCACTGTTAACGTTTGCGTTTACAAAACGCATGCGTTAACGCATTGCTAACGCATGTGTTAACAATGGGGCAGATTTATCAAGCAGTCTGAAAGTCAGAATATTTCCAGTTGCCCATGGCAACCAATCACAGCTCAGCTTTCATTTCACCAGTGCTCATGAATATTTTAAAGGGGAGCTGTGATTGGTTGCCATGGGCAATTGGAAATATTCTGACTTTCAGACTGCTTGATAAATCTGCCCCAATGTGTTTTGTTAGCGCAAGCGTTAACATAGCGTTAACAAATGTAAATAGTAATGTAATTAGGCAAATCACCTCTCCTCAGCTGTTGTAATGCGTTTTAAAACGCAATGAAAATGCAACCAAAGCGCAACGTGTGAACGCGCCCTCAGTTGCCGCTTTTATAGTTGCCATTCTCAAAGTATTGTGTGACACATTCGATCTATAGGACGGTCTGCCACCGTTATGCCATCTCAGATGACTGCAGCTCTGACTGTAACTTGTAATTCTCAATTCCTTTGCTTATATCATATATATTATGCTCTACCATTGCGTTAACAAATGTATACATTAAAGTAATGTTAACACACAAGTTAACATCACGTTAATGGTTGTGTTTTGTAAACACAAATGTTAACAGCTGTTTAAGTAGGCAAATCTCTCTCCAGCTGGTGGAATGCGTTAGACGCGACGTGTGACTGCACCCGTATCCTTGCCATTACATACTGTAGTCACGGCCAATGCTGCAATCATCTATCATTATATCATCTCAGATGACTGCAGCTCTGGCTGTGACTTGAGTATCAATCTGCCATAATCATTCAAAGGGCTCTTTCACATTGGCGTTTTTTTCACATCCATGTTTGGCTGCGGTCACACGTAGCGCTAGGCATCCGTTCATAACGCGACGCTAGCGCACAGGTGGCGGTCCTTGGCCCGAACGCACATACATTTCCAGAGAATTGCATGCGATCGGCTTATCAACCGCATGTGTTTCCCTGGAAACGCATGTGCGTTCGGGCCGAGGACCTCCCCCTGTGCACTAGCGTCGCATTATGACGGACACCTAGCGGTACGTGTGACTGCGGCCTTTCAGTAATTTTCATGAATGCCTCACAAATCCATTGATTTCTAAGGGTGAAGACACACGTGGCGTTTTTAGGCCGTTTTTACTAAGTGCGCTTTCAGATCATAAAAAACGGATCTGTTTTTTAAAAACGCATGCATTTTTTTAAAATGCATGCCTTTTTGTCCGTTTTTAATTGGGCAAATTCGGAAAACCGGACAAAAACGCATGCGTTTTTTACGATCTGAAAACGGACTTAGTAAAAAACGGCCCAAAAACGGCCTAAAAACTCCATGTGTGTCTTCACCCTAAGGGTGTTTTCACATTGGCTTGTATTTTCACTGATCCATTCATTAATTCATTGCAAAAAATTATGAAACATGTTCTGTTTTCTGCACTGATGTGGATCACGGAAGGCAATAGAAGTCTTTTGGGTCCGCAAAAAAAACGGATACAACATTCGTTTTTTCACTGATGAGACTAAATAAATAGGTGTAATGCAAAGCAATGTTAAACATTGAGGGCGCGTTCACACGTTGCGCTTTAATTGCGTTTTCATTGCGTTTTAAAACGCATTACAACAGCTGAGATGAGGTGATTTGCCTAATTACATTACGGTTAACATTTGTGTTTACAAAACGCATGCGTTAACACATTGTTAACATATGCGTTAACAATGTGTTTGTGTTTGCGTTTACAAAACGCATGTGTTAACATAGTGTTAACAAATGTTAATAGTAATGTATTTAGGCAAATCACCTCTCCTCAGCTGTTGTTATGCATTTTAAAATGCAATGAAAACGCAACCAAAGCGCAACGTGTGAACGTGCCCTCAGGGGTTTTTTTTAGACAAAACGGTTGCGTCAAGAAGAAAAAAATGAAGAAAAGATGCAGAACTGAAGCTGAGAACCAGCTTCTGGGTGCAGTCACACGTCGCGTTTACTGCATGCGTTTAAAAACGCATTGCTACAGCTGAAGGGAGATTTGCCTAATTAAACAGCTGTTCAAGGGGACACTGGTTCCCAGGATCTCCTGCAAGAGGCTTTCAATCATATTCCAGTAGTTTACTATAGACGGACATGACCAGAAAATGTGGTACACAGAACCCACCTCCCTGTTACATCGCCAGCAGGTATTCGAGATATTTGGGTTGAGCCTGTGCAACAGTTCGGGGGTGTGGTACCAAAGCATAAGGAGTTTCACTATGAACGGACACCTAGCGGTACGTGTGACTGCGGCCTTAGTCGGGGCCTAACCTTCTCTGCTATATTCTGTGCTCCCATAGACTGGGAGAGAAGAGGCGAGTGTGGCTCTTCCTGAAGGTGAGAATGCAGTCAGTGGATACCCATTCCTGAGTTAGGAGCAGGTCTAAGCTCTGAAACCCAAACCTTTCTGTATTTATTACACATACGGTAAGTGTATCGTATATTCCTGATGTGGAAACACTTTCTTATGACTCCTTAAAAAACATTCACCCCCACCCTCTCCCAATTCAGCAAACCCCATAAGCTGACTATAAAACATAGGAATAAGGTCAGTGGTTGTCCCCTGAATCAGGTCATTTTTATTAAACATTGTAGAATAAACATATACTGTACAGACACAGATACAATCCAGCAGTACAGTATCAATAATACAGTGATTGCTAGAAAGAAAATACGCACATATCATCGCAAAGACGCGAAGTGGGAAAATTTATTAGGGCCCGGGGTTGGATTTCAATTAGGCACAGTCCTGCCCTTTCCTGTTTTATGTTATTCCATTATTTTTTTCATAACTCAGCGTCATCTTCTCCCTGGCATAGTATGTGCTTTAATACTTGGCTGAAATAGCCATGGAAATCCAAACGGCTTACTTCCTTCCTCAGTAAGTGTTTATATATTGATTTCTGGTTGATCTGCTGGTGGCTGTATTTTGTTGCAGTGGCCTCTATGCAAATTGGTTAGCAATTTGAGTGAGACTTGCGACCGCTGTGTTTTTGCTTAGTGACGCCATATCCATCGCAAGACCGAGTGGGAAAATTTATTATGGCCCGGGGTTGGATTCATTAGGCAAACAGTCGCTGCATTTTCCTTTTTTATTTTAATTTTATAGTTTATTTTTTCCTAACTCAGCTATCTCATCTGGCATAGTAGTGGTCTTTAAATCTGGCTAGAAATAGCCATAGGGAATCCAAGAAACGGCTTACTTACGCCTAAGTAGCGTTTATAATATTTGATTTCTGGTTGATCTGCTGGTGGCTGTAGTTGTTGCAGTGCATCTACTAGCAAATTGTGAGCAATTTGGAGGAGACTTGCGGACGCACTGTGTTTGCGCTTAGTGACGCACATATCCATCGCAAAGACCGAAGTTGGGAAAATTTATTAGGGCCCGGGTTGGATTTCATTAGGCACAGTCTGCCATTCCTTTTTTCTTTTAACGTTTTATTTTTTTCATAAGTTACTCAGCGTCATCTCATCTGGCAATGTAGTGTGCTTTACTCCTTGGCTAGAAAATAGCCATAGGATAATCCAAACGGCTTACTTACGCCCTACAGTATCGTTATATATATTTGATTTCTGTTGATCTGGCTGGTTGCTGTAGTTTTTGCAGTGCATCTACGTAGCAATTGTGAGCAATTTGTAGTGGACTTGCGACCACTGTGTTTTGCGCTTAGTGACGCACCATATCCAGTCGCAGACCGCAGGGGAAAATTTATTAGGGAGGGCCCGGGGTTGGATTTCAATTAGGCACGTCTGCCATTTCCTTTTTTACTTTTTAACGGGTTATTTTTTCATAACTCAGCGTCATCTCATCTGGCATATATGTTGCTTTAATCTTGGGCTAGAAAATAGCTAGGAGCATCCAACGGCTTACTTACGCCTACAGTAGCGTTATATATATATTTGATTTCTGGTTGAATCTGCTGGTGCGTAGTTTGTTGCAGTGCTCTACTAGCAAATTGTGAGCAATTTGGAGTGATACTTGCGACCACTGGTTTTGCGCTTAGTGACGTCACATATCCATCGCAAAGACCGAAGTGGGAAAAGTTATTAGGCCCCGGTGTTGGATTTCAATTAGGCACAGTCTGGCCGCCATTCCTTTTTATTTTACGTTTAGTTTTTTTCATAACTTCACAGGCGTCATCTCAGCTGGCTAGTATTGTGCTTGAATACTTTGGCTAAAATGCATAGGAGACTCAAACGGCTTACTTACGCTACAGTACGTTATATATATTTGATTTCTGTTGAGTCTGCGCTGGTGCTGTAGTTGTTGCAGTGCATCTACCAGCAAATGTGAGCAATTTGGATGAGACATATGCGACCCGCTGTGTTTTGTGCGGGGCGTTAGATACCAAGCACATTCCATCGACAAAACGACAAGAAAACAAAGATAAAGGGGTGAAAACATTAGTACAAACAGAAAAAAAACCCGGGTATAAACGGTTTCCCACTACAAATCAGCAAATCGGGCACATTTCCTTTTTTATTTAGGCGTATTATTTGTTTCATAACCACGTCATCGAATCAATCTGGGCATACAAAACAGTGTGCTTTCATACTTGAGCTAGAAAAAATAGCCATCGCATAGGATACAATCGTGTCATGTTTAAAAATAAAAGAAAAACAACAAACAAAAAAAAAAAACAAAAAGGTTTAAAAGAAAACAGTAGATGAAGATTAAACTCGCATTTCAAATGTAATAACCCACAGGCTGTTGGTAATTACGAGGGCAGGTGACCGGTGTGGGCGTGCCAACGACTGCAGGGGTAGAGGCCTGGTCCCTGGCGGGGTGAGACACACACCTGCGATGAGGGAGCAGGGGAAGGCCCAGAGCTACAACGCCCTAGGTCATGTCGGAAATTTTGGGACTCGTGGTAAGCACGGTTTGAGAGGCCAGAACAGTTCGAACAGTGATGTCCGTGATTGCCGACCATCTTCGAGCATTGTCCACCACAGTCTTCCACGCATCCACCCATGTCACCGAAATCGGCACGCCTCCACTCCGCACCTCAGCCTCCTCCCCCCCAGTCTGAGTCTCCCCTCCCAGCAAAATTTGCCATTTAACCGCATACTCTGAGGAAACGGTTTTCTGGACCCTTCCCACAGTCACAACACTTGTCGTTGCTGATGACAAGTTTCCGATGCCAGTTTTCCCAGTCGCAGTCTGTGGGTGCTGATGACCTGTTGACGGAGTGAAAGAAGTGTGTAAAGAGGTGTCCGACGATGAGTAGACACGTTTCAACAGTGGGGAAGTTGTTGTCAGGCAGGAAGTCCGGGGGGAGCAGACTGAGATCGGAGATATGAGGTGACGAACCCACCTGGTTGGAGACCGGGTGAACACGTGCGTCTGAGACGAGATAGTCCTCGACCAGAACAGGTTGGAAGAGGCAGTGGTGGGGCCAGACGGGAGGCCAAGGGCCAGAGCTGGTGCATCAGCGCCAAATGTTCAAACCTAGGTGCAGCTCCGTGGCGAGGGCCCTGCGCGAGGCTAGATTGTCTAGAAGTTCCTGGAGTTCTTTAAGAAAACCCGGATGACCGACGACTGTGGGGGCCCCTTTGCCAAACCGATGATCAGCTGGGTTCCCCCACTACTAGCTTAACTAACCACCAGTATGCGCAGGCATATGATGCGAAACACCCCACTTCAGTGGCAACAGCGCGTTCACCTCCGGCCGTTCACCCACTGCTCCCTTCCGCCTGTGTCAAGCTGAGAGTCAGCCCCCTGCCCCGATAACCCTGCCACAAAAACCCCCATCGTCGCCTCCACGATCTCTCCCACAGCATCCACCAGCGTTCCCGCTCTTCCATACCCCATAGACGCTGGAGCGAAACCAAATATTTGCAACAACCCACAGCCCCGTCACGCCCAAGCCCTAATGTGCACATCTCCAGATTGCTAAGCCTGGATTGCTGCCCTATAGGCTATAGAGACCGAGGCTTTTCGCATCCCTCATGGCGCGGCCGCCCCTCGGTATTCGGTCTCCCCAGCCGCCACTTCTACTTTTCCCGGATGTGCCGCCCAGCCCCGCCACCAGCAGTTCAGACAACATCATCCATGCCCTGACCAACGCCGTTTCTGACATGTCCCACCTGACCAACGGACATGTGGACGAGTGCGCCGGGCAGGGCCACTATATATCGCTGACGCACAATTGGGTTAACTTGGTGGAGGCTGGGACCGAGTCTGACCCTGCGGCTGGTCATTACTGCCGACGCCAAGAGAGGGGCATTGCGGGGCCTACCTCGGTCCTGTGTTTCAGGCCTACTATCCCTCCTCCTCCTCCCACCCCCTCTCACCTCCTCCTCCGAGACGACCATACGGGGGGCCGTGGGCAGTGCGCCCTCAGTCGTAGCTCTATGCACAGCACATGCTGTCGCTAAGCGACACAGGCGGTGCTGAAACTGCTGAGCCTATGCGATAAGGCACACCGCCCAAACTTTACAGGGGCATCACCGGCGTAGACTGACTGTGGCTGGCACCGCGGAACCTGAAGCCAGGGGGGGGAGGGGGGGTCTTCGTCCCATGATGTTACGGCATGGTTGTGTGTGAAACGGCGTAACCTGGTGGCGGCTCTGCAACTCGGCAGACTGACACATGTTCCATGCCTTGCCCATGTGTGAAATCTCATAGTTCAGCGGTTCCTCAGACATACCCCAATCGTCTGATTTGCTCACGAAGGTGCGCCGCATCTGTGCGCATTCAGGAAGTCCAGCACAGAGCTGCCACTTCTCAGGGCACGCAGCGCCGCCTCCAACTGCCCGCGTCACCGACTGTGTGTGACGTGCCCACGAGTTGGAATTTAACATGACGCATCGTTATCCAGAGTTTACAGCATCGCCAAGCGATTGTAGACTCCAGATGTCAACTCACCAAACTGGTATCCCGTCAGTCATCTTCCTCAAGCTACAATGAGGGATTGACGTTGATGTCTATATTCGGTCAGTTGCTGAGTACTTTGAGGAGTCACAACAGATGGTCAGTGGCGATGCCGCCATCATCAACCTCACCTCCCGCGCTTGGCCTGTTTGAAAACCTCCTGGTCCATGAAGTCGAAGCTTTGCGCTCCCACAGGAGAGACGGGGCAGAAGAGTTCCCTTGTTTAGGCCAAAGCACCCTAGTCTGGTTTTCTCAGCGCATATCGAGGAGGTGGAAGAGGATGAGGAGGAAGAGGAAATTTGGGCGAGCACAAAGGGGACCATTTTTGAGTCCTTCACGGTTACGTGTATGGGCAAAGAAGAGGAGTTGGAGGGTTGGGGAGGAGGATGAATTGACAGTCCGGCCATTGAGGGATTGAATTCTTACTCGTTTGGTACGCTGGCCGCATATGCAGATTTCATGCTAGGCTGCCTATCCCTGACCGCTCGCGTGCAAAGAATTTTTCCCGCAACGATTACTGGGTGTTTTCCTCATCCTCTTCTCCTCCCTTCCGTCTTCTTCCCCCTTCCGGGGGCCGGTCTCTTTCCGGGACCCACGGTACACGGAGCACATCTTTCCACTCTCATCCCTGAGAGGAAAGGAGTGTGAAGAATGCATGAATACCAGCAGGCCCTGGTGCAACCAGCTGAAACCTATTTCACCTTCTGACAGCTCTAGCGCAGAGTGCGTATTTCTGCTGCGGGACACTTACGAGGGAGAGTAGGCTAGCAGGCAGCTTGTCCAGCACTCTGGCAAGGGTACGCTTTAACAAGCTTTTGCCAGCTTTATGTCCACCCCCCCAGCAAGACACTGTCACCTGTCTCCCTCTTCAGACAGAGTAGCGTCGCTGATCTTACAAAAGATGTGTGAGGGTAGTGACGTAGCTGACCATACCATCGTCCGAAATGATCACACACTCCCTACAAGCTACTGGTTGCAAAGCGGGAATGTGGCAAAACTGGCCGCTGTAACGCCTTGGAGGTTCTTGCCTGCCCGGCCGCTATCGTCTGTACGAGCGGTTTTCAGTGTCAGCTGGTGGCCATCATCACCGAAAGCGTACACGCCTGTCGACTGACAGCGCTGACAGCTGACGCTTATCAAGATGAATAAAGCCTGGATTTCTCCTAATTTCCATCTCCACAGGTGAAGGAACTGCACACCTGAATAATTGATCCACTCCTCGTCGTCCTCCGCATTTCCTCCTTCCTCCTCCCTTTGTACAGTAAAGCAGAGGAAACTGCTATTTTTTTACAGGGCCCACTGGCTCTAGCATAGTTACTTTATGCATTTATTTTTATGGGAGGCCACCGACCCTGTCCTCTGTTTTTAAAACAATTTTGGGAGTGCCACATACAGGCCTCAATCTTTCCATTTTTCTGGAGGGCCACCTACTGCTCCGCGTTGGTTTGAAAACTTTTTTTGGACTGCCACATACAGGCAAACTCAATCTATTCCATTTTGGAGGCCACCTACCTGCCTCCTCTGGTTTGAAAACTTTTGGGGACGGCCACATACAGGCACTCAATCTATTCCATTTTTATGGAGGCCACCTACCTGCTCCTCTGGTGTGAAAACTTTTTGGACTGCCACGATACAGGCACTCAATCTATTCCTTTTTATGGAGGGCCACTTACCTGCGCCTCGGTTGAAAACTTTTTGGACTGCCACATCACAGGCCACTCAATCTATTCCATTTTTTCTGGAGGGCCCACCTACCTGCTCATTCGGGTTTTTTTTGGAAAACTTTTTTTGGACTGCCACAGCCAGGCACTCAATCGATTCCATTTTTCCTGGAGGGCCCACCTACCTGCTCCTCTGGTTTGAAAACTTTTTTGGACTGCCACATAAGCACTCACTATTTTTTTTTTCCGCCCCAAAATATTTGTGCCATTTTCGGAGGGCCACCTACCTGCTCCTTCGGGGTTTGAAAACTTTTTTGGACTGCCACATACAGACCAATCTATTCCTTTTTTCTGAGGCCACCTACCTGCTCCTCGTTTTGAAAACTTTTGTGGACTGCCACATACATCACGCAATCTATTCCAACAATTTCTGAGGGCCACCTCACCTGCTCCTCTGGTTTGGAAAACTTTTTGGACTAACCACAACAGCGATACACTCATCTATTCCCTGGGGAAACTTTAGAAATTTCTGGAGGGCCACACCTCGCTCCCTCATGTTTGAAACAATTTTTTGGACAACAGGCGAAGGAGCACGCCTCATCTTACGTCGATGTGCGGGGGAGGCACACCTACCTGCTCCTCTGGTTTGAAAACTTTTTCTTTTTTGGACGGCCACTACAGGCACTATCCAATTGAATTGTCCTCCATACAGCCTCCACATGTTGTCTCCATTGCTACCAACCCTCCAAAAGATCTTCCATATAGCTGCAGATCCATACCTCTCCCTTTATCAAACGAGGTGTGTGAGGCCGAATTTGGTTGTTTTCCATGGATTCCACTCAAAGTTGTTAACTTTGTCGCCAACTCCCCCCCTGCTGTGTTAATCCACAAAATACACTGCAACTTTACATTTACGGATATTATTTCAGTGCTTCTTGCGCATCTGTTTTACATTCCCCTCACCCCCCCATACCTACTTATAAGGAACGCTACTACACTTTGAATCTTATACCAAGGTTCTTAGAAGTGCTGTTTTGGGGAGTAGCCTAGAGACAGGGGCTTGGATTTGGCGAAAGCTCGCCTGGCGCGAGCGCCAGCTCCATGCCAAGAAACCAACTAACATAGTTTTAACTGCATCAAGCACCTTTAATCGACCTAGTTTCACTGCTCCATAAATGGCCCCTTATCCAACGGCTGTGTCAGGCAGAATGTTGGGTGTTTTTATGGCTTTCCACAAAAACTTGTTAACTTTGTCGGCCACCCTGCTGTGTAATCCCAAATATACTGGCCAACTTTTTAACAACCATTTACGGATATTATTTCAGCGGCTTTCTTGCCATCTGTTTACATTCCCCTCAACCCGCCCATATTCCAAACTTATAGAACCTACTTACCTTAACTTGGTGCAGGCTGGGACCGATCTGCCCTGGGGCTTGGTCAATAGTACGGCCGACGCAGAGATTGCGGTGCCTACCTCGGTCCAGGTGTTTCAGTCCTACTATGGCCACCTCCGGCCTCCTCCCACCCCTCCTCCACCTCCTCCGCCGAATTACCACCGTGGGCATGCGCATCAGCGTAGCTCTAGCACAGCAGCATGCGTCGCTAAGCGACAGCAGCGGTGCTGCAAAAACTGCTGAGCCCTAGGTGATAAAAGGCCACCAACGCCCAAGAGCTATTTACAGGGGCATTCCGCTCAAACTTGTTACTTTGTCGCCACCCTCTGTGCTGTTAAGACCACAAAAGATACTTGAAACTTTTTTTCATTTACGGATATTAATTTCAGCGCTTTCTTGCGCAGATGTTTCATTCCCCTCACCACCCGCCATATCCCAAACTTATAAGAACTCTACTCTACACTGATCTTATACAAAGGTTCTTAAAGTGCTGTTTGGGGAGTAGCCTAGAGACAGGCTTGGATTGGCAACAGCTCCGCCTGGCAGCGGAGCGCCAGCCTCCTGCAAGATCCAACTACAAGTTTTTTTAACTGCAGCACCATTTACTCTACTACTAGTTCACTGCCGCCTCCATACATGTCCCCTGATATAAACGAGCTGTGTCAAGGCAGAATTTTGGATGTTTTCACATGGCTTCCATGTTCGCTTTGTCGCCACCCTGCTGTGTAATCACAAAATATACTGGCAAACTTTTAATCTGGAAGTAACAGTAAATGACAATAATGAAAAACGCTTCGTGCCCTCCTTTGGTTCCCGCTCTGCCACCCATTGGTTTGAAGCCTGAGTCCATTTAGGGTATGTTGCCTGGCGCACGCTCTACCTGCCGCTGCCTGCGCTTCCGCTCATGCCGTCCCCTATAGTGTCTTCAGGGTCAATTCTTGGCTTTTTTTAGAAATGCATCTAGGCCTCATTCCGTCACTCTGGGTCATGGCCATGCTGTTGCCCATAATTTTGGCATAATGGTGCGATTATCAGTCCTCAGGAGTCGCATCCCTGCATCTGCCCTGCTTGTTTCCTGTCCTTAATCCAGTGTTCATCCTTGTGCTGGGTTCCAGGTGTTTGGCCAAGCTCCCTGTGCAAAAAGAAAAGCCAGGTCCCAAAAAAAAAAATGAAAGGCTCGAAGCTCCCATTGACTTCAATGGGGCTTCGTTACCTCTAAACGAGCACTCGAGCATCCGGGAAAAGTTTGTCGCTCGAAATATCGATACCCGCATTTTAAAAAGTCGCGTCAAAGTCATCTCTATTATGATCCTCAATGGCCTTGCTAGCACTTGCCCACACACGGGCTGCATACGATAAGAATGTACATGCTGAGACACACACCCTCTCCTCTCTCCCTGCTCTCAGCTGATTCTTCAATGGCTTCTATCATACTCATGTGCTACCGGGAGCCTAACTAATGTAATAATACCACACCTACACAAAATACTAAATAGGGACTTGACAGGCAAAATACTTTGAGCGATGATTCCAGGACACCGGGAACCAGAATTATGGTTTTTAGTTGTTTTTTGCTCATAATGACGTTTTACACTTTAAACTTAAGGAAATCAGTAATTTATAATTTTTTTTTTAAATAACTAGATGTTTTTTATTTTACGTTTATTTTTTTAATAACTCAGTGTCATCTCATCTGGCATAGTAGTGTGCTTTAATACTTGGCTAGAAAATAGCCATAGGAGAATCCAAACGGCTTACTTACGCCTACAGTAGCGTTATATATATTTGATTTCTGGTTGATCTGCTGGTGGCTGTAGTTGCTGCAGTGCATCTACTAGCAAATTGTGAGCAATTTGGAGTGAGACTTGCGACCACTGTGTTTTGCGCTTAGTGACGCACATATCCATCGCAAAGACCGAAGTGGGAAAATTTATTAGGGCCCGGGGTTGTATTTCAATTAGGCACAGTCTGCCA